>PVJX010042971.1:0-13892 GCA_004027295.1 Dolichotis patagonum | reverse complement strand
CTGTGTCCCAAGGCTGGGCCCTACAGCTTCCTGAACCAAGAGTGAGTTCAGAGTGGCTGCTTGCAACACCCAGTGTTTAGGGATAGGGACCCTAGCTGAGGGTTTATATCACCATCATGAAGGATAGCCACAGAATATGAAGCATATTGACCCCTTTACACTTCTATATGTTTGTTTCCATATGTTAATATTTTAAAAAGAAACAACATTGAGAATATTACGTACATGTGTATCTATGTAAAAGTAAAAATACAGCTAAATTCTCAGAAAAGAATTCAGAGGTGAAACAGGCCCTGTGATGAGTTTCTTGGATGTAGCAGAGTCAGTCTCCGTGGAAAGGGCTCTGCAGCTTGTGCGTTTCTCAGTCCTTGTTTCGAAGGAGCCCAGGATGTCTTGGAAAGACCTAGAGTTTGTGAACTGCCGTGAAGCAGGCATGACTGCTGGGAAGGAAACTGATGATGGAGTGTGTGTGGCTGTGTGTGTGGGTTTGTGTGTATTTGAGGTCTTTGTCTGTTTGTGGCGTCTCAGGTCCTGTATAGGGGATTTTATGTTATTTGCCTTCGTTTTTTCCCCTAGTACATGTTTGCAGTACATAATGACCACATTCACAGTGGGATGTGGTACATGTACACAACACTTGTTAATTCTTCTGTATCCCTTCTCATCCCCTCCCTTTCCCTCCTCCATCTCTTGGCTCCCCTTACAGAGGGGATTTTAATGATGCTGTGTCGGAAGGAAACATCTTTAGGTCAATCGGGGAGGAATAATAATCAGGAAGAGGATTAAATGGGTTAGTCAAGATGGCACATCGTCATCTAGGACAATATGAAAACAGTTTTAGTGGGAAAATTGCAGTCACTCTGTGTTTTACAGTGATTGGTGAATTACAGCAGAACTGGTGACTGGGTCCCACTGGAAGGAACCAGTTCCAGTCTTTCACTCTGGGCAGTCTTAGCTCAGGATCCTTGAGGCAGGGTCCAGTTAGACAGCAGCAGAGATCTGTGCTTCTTCCATTTCTCTAATGTTATGGCTCCAATCCAAAAATCCAGATTCAGATTGAGCTGTTTGTGGTTAAGCTCCAGGCCTCCCACCAGGATCGTGAGTGTCAATTTAAATTTTGTTGGCAATGCTTGAGATTGAACCCAGGACCATCACATGGAGCCACATTCCTAGCCTGCTTCATGTTACTATTATTATTATTATTATTATTATTTTCAAATAGTATCTTGCTAAGTTCCACATTTCCCCAGCTGGGCCTGAACTGCATTACCCTTCCCGAGTGCTGGGATTACAGGAGTGAGCCACCATACGTGGGTGTTTCTTACAACCTCTTATCAAGCTCTCAAACATGAAGGAGGCATATGTGTAATGAACACTCATGTATCTATCTGTAGGTGAAATAGTTTTCAATATTCCACTGTATTATTTTATACATATACTTTTCCTCTCTCAGCAAAAGAAAAGAAAAAAACACCTTGGCTCACATTTTTGTTAAAAATTCACCATATTCCCAAGTACATACATACAGTTTTCAACTGTGTACATCATTTACTTCCTTGGTTGAAGTTATGCCTATTTTGGTAGTTATTTTACATGGAAATGTTAACTGAGTTTTCCAGTATTTGGTATGAGTGAATCGTGCTATTTTATTGTACTTGTCTATTACGTCCAATGTTTTAGTAGAGTGGGGGAGGTTTTCATTAGAAACATCTTCCATTGGAAGCTCATGTTATCAACAATAACAGTTTCACTGCTTTCTCTCCTATTTGGGTGTGTTTTCTTTGCCTTGCTTAATTGTCTTCTAAAGAACTACCAGTAGAGTGTTGAACAGATGTGGTGGGAGTTATGAACCTTGTGTTTGAGATCATAGAGAAAGGATTTTGATTTTTCACTGTTAAATATAATGAATGTTAGCTGTGGGATTCTCATGTAGCTTTAACTTGGTTGAGGGACGTTTCTTCCTTAATTAATTTGATGAGAAATGTGTTTAGTCATAACACAATGCTGAATCAAATTAAGGACTTTTCTATATCTAAAAAATATATTAAGTAAGTAGTTTTTCTAAGTCCAAGGAAATAATCATCTGGATAATGTTCTTCTTTTTGTGAATGGGATATATCTTGTTTATTGACTTGAGTATGTTTTATGGTCAGTATGTTTGAATCCTTTCCATTGTTGAGCTGAGTGACTAAGGGATTTTGCCTTGTGGCTACCAGAAGGTTCACGTGGAAAGTCTCTCACTGACAGAAGCCTGTTTCAACAGAATATCTAGGTAGACTTGATTGTGTTCAACAAACTCATACTCTTTTTTTAAAAATTAGTTTTTCTTAGTACATATTTGTCATGTATATTGATCATATTCAACATAGGGTATTTGTACGTGTACATAATATATCCAATCTTTTTTTCTCGTCCTCTGTCCACCCTTCTTTATGCTTACATATAATAAGGTGCATCATTTTGTTGCTTATATGTACTGATAATTTAATTTTATGACATTAATTATTATTTTCTTTTTAGTAGGATGAAAAAATTTTTAAACACATTGTCATTGCAATCTTAGTGTTCTTGGAATGTGGCTCTATTTTAATTATATCTGCATTTTATTGAGTCATATCTGTCATGGTAGTAAGTAGTTGTTCTTAGTTTCAATGGCAAGATCTTTTTTCTGAAATTTTTGGCAAACAAGTACAGTGGTGATTAGGTCCATAAATTTTACTTGTCTGAGGAAATTGTTATTTATCCCTCGTTCACTGTGCTGTACTGAATAAAATATTGTTGGGTGGTAGCTTTTTCTTTAGCAGTTCAAATACATTTTCTCATTCTCCCTCTGCATACAAACTTTCTGCTGAAAAATCTGTTGAAAACCATAGCGACTCTCATTTGTGTGTTTCCTATTTGTTTTTGCTTTCAGAATTCTATCTCCCAGTTTATCCTTTCTGCCACATTCTGTCCCTTCTTCTCTCATGTCTTGTCAGGATTCCTTTTCTCTAGGGAACTCTTGAGTCCTTATTTGGTAGTCCTGTTAAAGGAGAAAGCTTCCTGATTTGGCCTTCACTGGATCTCTGGCAGGCACAGATCTTCAGTTACTATTTATTCTATCTCATGCATTCTGAGAAACTCTAATGTAAAAGAATCAGTGGCCATGAATAAGTTACCAAGAGACCAGAAGAGGCAGACATATCCATCATCACACAGAATGGAATCTTCATGTGGACTCCAATGCCAAAGAGCTTTCAAGGGCAGCAGCAAGGAGTCTGGATCACAGCAATGCCTGTCAGAGGGAGTAGGCTTCTGTTGGTCCGCTGAATGTGGGCTTCATCATTACCTGAAGCTGTGGTTTACACTGAGTTAAGATGAAAGTCACTAGGCACCATCCTGGCCCACGTTGCAGAGTTTGGAGCATAGCACTGGATCTTACACTAATGATGTGTTTTTCTGTAGTTTTCTGGGAAACTATGCAGAGAACATGGGCCAGGGTGACTCAGACATTGTGGCAGTTACCACTCAAGGTGCCTACAGTGAGGTGCAGCTGGATGCCTGCACTGTAATTCAGGAAGGGCAAGGTCATTACCAGCCCAGGGGTGCAGGGCCTCTTTTGAGCTCTTGTGGTTGCCTGGTCAGTGTATGCTCTGTAATGCCAGGTGTGGGTGATTCCTGGGCCCCACTGTCTGAGGAGACAACTGTGCCCCCATCAATCAGGTAGAACTTCTGGCCGAGCATGTCAGGGGCTGAGAAACCTGGCCAGGTAATAGGGCAGTTCAGAGTCTCTGTTTGGCAAAGGTGTCGCCTGTGCTCTGAGATTGGGCAGAGTCTTTTCTTGGGGAAATGGGACCTGAGGATATGCTGCTTAAGGCTGCCCAGTTCTGGAATTCCTACCTTTCAGGTGGCCTCATGAATGCATTGGACACAATCAAGTGAAAGTTCGACAACCCCATGATTTCTGAAGTATGTCCATCTGAGTGGGGTTGTTAGCCCTGCATTTTTACTGAGTGGGTCTGGCTCATGACCACCTCCCTGAATCTATTCTAATTCCTTGGATTCTCTGAAATTCAAGAAGTGGGAGTGCTGTCCTCTGGACAGGATCACAGTGTGGGCAGTGATCCTAGATAGGGCATATAACAGGAGGCACAAATTAGGCAAGGCTCACCCCTGTGCTTCCTCTCACAGCCAACTCAGACGCACAGTGGGTTTATGAGTTTGGCACTTACCTCTGGGCAGACCCCACACGTGACAGTGTCTGTGAGCCATTGCCCAGCTCTGCACATCTGCACACTGGTCACTATATGACTACCTTTCTTTCTTTCTTTCTTTCTTTCTTTCTTTCTTTCTTTCTTTCTTTCTTTCTTTCTTTCTTTCTCTTTTTCTTCTACTTGTATAATTCTCACTCCTGTTCCATGTGAGGTGATATAAGAGTGGGCATCCTGGAAGCATTTTGGAAATGCTAAGACAGCTGAATGAAGACCTTAGTTCTCTTCTTTAGATTGTTGGCCCAGGAAAAGCCTCATTGTGGGAATTGGTGCAGAACTGGGGAGAGGAAATTACCTGCTTTTTGAACTCAGGTTTCATCAAGGTCTATGACTACGTAATTGGCTGAGGCTGTGTGGTACTGATCATGCTTCAGCATTTCAGAGACCTCCAAAGGTTAGGAACTGAAAGTAGGAATCTGAGATGGTGAACAGACTCATCCTAACATCAGTGCCTATCCACGCAAGGATGCTCAGGATGACCAAGACAGCCCATGAGGAGTCAGGGCTAAGGGCCTTGCAGATTCCTTGGCAGCTGGGCTGAAAATTTCATGCTGTGAAAAAGAGTCTTGGCTTGTGGGAACAGAATGTTTAAATTTTATTGTTTCATAATCTTTCATAATAGAAACTTTAATCCAATGTACTTTGATTTTCAATCTTTCTGATATGACAAAGTCCATATTCATTGCTTAATATGTCTGTTTACAGGTTCACCATGTAGACCAGGTGATGATTCTTTCTTTTTTTACATTTTTAAAAAGCAAAACAGAAAAAAGGTAGAAAAAATACAGAATTTCAAAAAAAAGTGAGAAATCAACATGAGTTAATATATTTTGCATTGTTATTTTAGAAGTAGTTGCTCAAGTTACAAAATCAAAGCATAAAAAATGAATAGACAATCAAACAATGATAGCACAAACTATTCTTTTTCATGAACTAACAGAATTAGTAGCATGGTTATCTATCTTGCACACTTATACATACAGTTCTATATGTATACCTATAAATTGTTTTTTCCTTTTGAGCACTTTATTTCCTTTTCATTAGTACAATATCTAGTGTACATTTTGGATCTTATTACTCTTTTAGTTTTTTTATTTTTTATACTAGAGAGACATTATGATATTTACAAATGTGAGTCTGATTTATTTCACTTATGAGGATAGTCTCAAGTTGCCTCCATTTACCTACAGCAACCCCAAGATCATCCATTTTTTATAGCTGAGTAATATTCCATGGTATAAAAATGCCGCATCTTTTTTCATCCATGCAGTTGATGGGCATTTTGGTTGTTTCCAAGATTTAGCTATTACAAATTGTGCTGCTATAAACCTGGGTGCACATATATTGCTGTGACATGACATTTTTAATTTTTATGGGAAAATACCCAGGCAGGGAATAGCTGGATTGAGTGGGACTTCCTACAAAAAAAAATCCTAGTTTTTTTGTTTTGTTTTGTTTTGTTTTTGAAATCTCCATACTGATTTCCACAGTGGCTGTACCAGTCTGCACTCTCACCAACAGTGTTCCTTTTTCCCCACAGCCCCGCCAAGATTTGTTATCAGTTGATTTCTTGATGGCAGCCATTCTTTTCTGGAGTGAGACAGAATCTCTATGCTGCTTGAATTTGCATTTCTCAAATGACCAGTGATAGTGAATATTTCTTCATGTGTTTATTTGCCATTTGTATACCTGCATCTGAGAAATTTGTGTTCATCTCAGATGCTCATTTTTGGAGTGGGTCTTTGAATTTGGGGAGCTTGATGTTTTTCATTTCTTTGTATGTTCTGGATATAAGTCCTTTGTCTGAGAGACTGCTGGCTACAATTCTTTCCTATTCAGTGGGGTTTGATTTCACTTTTTTGGTGATTTCTTTTGACATGCAGAAACCTTTTACTAAGATGAGATCCCAGTTGTTGATTCTTTGAAGTACTTCCCGTGTGGTTTACATTTTGTTCATGAACTCTTTGCCTACCCCTATATCTCCAAGACTTCTACCTACCTTGCTTCCAGTAAAGTTAGTGTTTCTGTTTTAATATTTAGATCTTTGATCCATTTTGACTTTAGTGCATGGTGATAGATATGGGTCTAGTTTCAGTCTTTGGCATGTGGAAAGCCAATTTTTCCAGCACTAATTATTAAAGAGTCTATCCTTCCAGTGAACATGTTTCATTCCTTTGTCAAATATACGGTGCTTGAGTGTCTTTGTAGCTGTGTTTGCATCTTCTAATCTGTTCCATTGATCTTCAGGTCTATTTCTTTGCCAGTACTATGCTGATTTTATCATTGTAGCTTTGTAGTACAATTTCAAGTCAGGGATTGAAATACCTCCTGCCCTGCCTTTGTTACCCAGAATTGCCTTCGATACTCTAGGTTTCTTCTGTTTCCCAGTGAATTTTAGGAATGTTTTCTCTAGATCTGTATGGTATGTTAATGGTATTTTGATTGGGATTGCATTAAATCTGTATAATAGTTTTGGAAGTATGGCCATTTTCACAATGTTGGTTCTTCCTAACCAAGAGCAAGGGATATCTTTCCATTTTTTAATATCCTCTTTAATCTCCTTTTTTAGTGTAGTATATTTTTCAGTGTATAGGTCTTTTACATTCTTTGTTAGGGTGATTCCTAAGTATTTCATTTTTTGGATGCTGTTGTGAAAGGTGTTATTTCCATAATTACTCTTTCAGTGACTTTGTTGTTTATGTACAGGAATACTATTGGTTTTTGAGTGTTGACTTTGTATCCAGCTACACTGCTGAATTTGTTAATTAACTCTAGTAGTCTTTCAATGGAATGTTTAGGGTCTTCTATGTAGAGTATCATGTTATCTGCAAATAGTGATAATTTAACTTCTTCCTTTTCTATCTTTATTCTTTTTTTTCTCTCTTGTCTGATTGCTCTAACTAATGTTTTCAGAACTATATTGAATAGGAGTGGTGATAATGGACATCCTTGCCTTGTTTCTGATTTTAGAGTGAAAGCTTTCAGTTTTTGTCCAGTTAGTATAATGTTGGCTGTTGGTTTGTCATAGATGGCCTTTATCAGATTGAGGTAGATACGATCTATTCCGAGTTTCTGTAGGGTTTTTATCATGAGCAGTTGTTGGGCTTTATCAAAAGCTTTTTCTGAATCTATTGAGATAATCTTGTGATTTCTGTCTTTGCTCTGTTGATGTAGTATATTAAATATATTGATTTGTGTATGTTAAACCATCCCTGCATTCCTGGGATAAATCCCCCTTGGTCATAATGTATATTCTTCTTGATGATTTCCTGCATTCTGTTTGTTAGTATTTTACTGAAAATCTTTGTATTAGTGTTCATTAGTAAGACTGGCCTATAGATCTCCTTTTTGGTTGGCTCTTTCTCTGGTTTTGGTATCAGAGTAATGCTTACCTCTAGGAATGAGTTAGGAAGGATTGCTTCGTTTTCAGTTTCATGGCAGAGTTTGAGGAGTATTAGCATTAAATCTTCTCTAAATTTCTGGTAGAGTTCAGCTGTGAATCCATCAGGATGTTGGGTTTTCTTTGTGGTAAGTTTTTGATCACATTTAATTTCAGTAGCTGATATTGGGTTGTTCAGAATTGTTATATCTTCTTGAGTCAGCTGTGGTAATTCATACGTTTCTAGAAATCTGTCCATTTCCTCTGTTGTCCACCCTATGTGAGTAAAGATTTTCAAAGTAGGTATTCTGATCTTTTGAATTTCCATGGGATCTATAGTAATTTCTCTGTTTTCAGTCCTTGCTGCATGAATTTGAGTTTTTTCTTTTTTTTTTCTGTGTAAGGTTGGCTAGAGGTTTATCAATTTTGTTTATTCTCTCAAAAAACTAGCTCTTTGATTCATTAATTCTTTGTATTTTTTTTTAGTTTTAATATGTTAATTTCTGCTCTGATCTTTATAATTTCCCCTCTTCTATGAACTTTGGGTTTTACTTGCTCTTCTTTTCCTAGAAGCTTGAAGTGTAGCATTAGGTTGTTTATTTGTACTCATTCTGTTTTCTTGATGTGACAGTTTATTGCTTTATATTTCCCTCTTAGGACCACTTTCACTGCGTCCTGCAAGTTTCAGTATGTTGTTTCTGCATTTCATTGAATTGTAGGTGTTGCGTAATTTCTTCTTTAATTTCACCTATAAACCATTGATTTTTCAAGAGGTTGTTATTTATTTTCCATGTGTTTATGCTGATTTTGTGATTTGCCATTAATTTCCAATTTCAGTACACTATGGTCAGATTATATACATGGGATAATTTCAGTCCCTTTACATTTACTTAAGAATGTTCTATGGGTTAATGTATGGTCTATTTTGGAGAATGTCCCATGCACAGCTGAGAAGAATGTGTATTCTGATGTTGTTGGGTGGAATACTCTGTAAAGGTATTCCTACTAAGTCTACAAGCCCATTTGTTCACAGATTTGATTCAGTTCTATTATTTCTTTACCGACTTTTTGTCTAGTTGATCTACCTCTTTGTGACAGTGGGTTATTAAGGTCCCTTATTACAATTGTGTTATTGTTTACTTGGTTTTTCATGTCTATTAGTATTTGTCTCATATAGTTGGGTACTCCTGTATTTAGTGCATATATGTCTATGATTGTTAGCTCTTCCTTTTGAATTATTACATGTATGTAGTGACCTTCTTTATCTCTTCTGATCATGTTTGGTTTGAAGTTCACACTGTCTGTAAATAGAATAGCTACCCCTGATTTTTTCTGGGATCCTGTTGCATGGAGTATTGTTTTCCATCTTGTGACTTTTAATCTATGAATTTCCTTTTGAGTCAGATGTGTTTCTTGTATACAGCATATTGTTGGATCCTGTTTCTTGATCCATTCTATCAACCTATTTCTTTTAATAGGTGAATTGAGGCTGTTTACATTGATGGACGTAACTGATATGTACTAGTTCAACTTTGTCGTGTTATTTTCATGCTGTTGGTTTTCTGCTTTTCTCCCTTGTTTATTGCTTGCCCTATCTGGTGGTTTTTTTCTGTTGTTTTTCTGAGAATTGTAGTCATTTTTATCTCTCTCTAGTATGTCTTTCAGTATTCTATCTAGGGTTGATTTGGTGGACATGAATTTCTTAAGTTGTTCTTTGTCATGAAAATATCTTATTTCTCAATTATATTTCAAAGCGAGTTTTGCAGGTATATCAATCTAGGTTGAAAGTTGTTTTCTGTCAGGGCTTGAAATACTTCACTACAAGCTCTTCTTAAATTGAGGGTTTGTGATGACAAGTCTGCCATGATTCTAGTGAGTTTTCCTTGATGGGTTGGTTGTGTCTTTTCTCTAACAGCTTTTAGTATTCTGTTTTTATGTTGAATTTCTGGGATCTTAATTATTATGTGTCTGGGTGTGGATTTATTTTGGTTATGACTGTTTGGTGTTCTATATACCTCACTTATCTGCATATCAGATTTTTTCCCCATGTTTGGGAATTTTTTTGTTATTACTTTTATGAATAGTTTTTCTATGTCCTTTGCATTGACCCCTGCATCTTCATTGATGCCTTTCAGTATTATATTGTTTCTCTTTGCATCATCCTGAAGCTGATGAATTGTCATTTCCTACTGCCTTGTTATTTTTAAAAGTTCTTTGCTTTCATGATCATTAGCTACAATCCTGTTTTCAAGGTCTGAAATTCTATCCTCAGCTTCGTTCAAACAGTTTTTCCAGCTTTCAATAGAATTTTTTATTTCTTGGCTATCTCTTTGAATTTGTTTCATTTATTCTACTTCTTTTCTGTATTGTTCATTCAAGGTTTCCATCATTTCCCCATGCTCCTGTACTTTTTTTTAAATCTATGTCTTCTCTAGTTATGCTGAGCAACACCTTTATTAAGGTTGTCATGTCTGTGTTTATATGAGAGATCATTTCTAATCTGATCTCCTCTATAGCCTCATGGATTCATTTCTTTATTTCACTTGCTATCTTTTTAGAAATTTGAGGTGTATGACTTCTAATGTCCTCTATTTCAGTGTCTCTCCTGTACTTTTTCCTGATGGACTAGATGTTTGAGATTTCATTTTTCTTTTTTGTTTTGTCATTTTCACCTCTTGGGCTAATATTTGGTCTTTCAATGCTACTACTGTCAACTATCCATGTGTCTTAGGGTCCTACTGTGTGGTTGATGTTTGTCCAATTGCTAGGCCCCACAATGGAGGAGAAGGCCAGTCACCTGTATTCCTCCTGCAGGGCCTGATGTGTGGCTGACTAGGCTAGCAGTATTGATGTAAGTCAACCCTTAGTTCCTGCTGTTACTATGGCTTCAAGTTATTTCAGGCTACCAGATCTACCTGGCTATAGTTTTTGCCTCAGTTGGGACCCTACTGTGTCACTGGGTGCCTCGTAAACCCTTTTTGATTTCCTCTGGGTTGGGGGAGCCTTAAGGGCATTCTCCTCAACCCACCTGGTGTTCTCTGTATGGAGGAAGGATTCACTTATACTCTTGCCAGGCTTTCCAAGGTCCTACAGTTGGGAAGGAGTTCACTGCTGCTCCTGTTTACCTACTGAGCTTCTCTATTTGAGGGGGAAACCACACTGTCACAAGCCCACTGAGGTCCTTTGTGTTGATGAGGGGTTACTGAGTCTCCCATCAGCCCAGCAAGGCTAATCCACTGCTGTCCAAGGTCCAGGGGTCAAGGGAGAGGAGAGACCAGTGATCTGCTACCACCCCAGGTCGGGGGTTCAAGGGAGAGCATCAGCTAACCATCTTCAGCCATCCTCAATCCAGGGGTGGAGGAGGAAAGACAGACCATGATCTTTGGCCTTCCTAGGTCCAGGGATTGAGGAGGAAGGGCAGCCAGTAATCCGCGGCCATCCTAGATCTGGAGGTCCTGTGGGAGGTGCAGTTGATGATTGGTGGCCATTCCAGGTCCAGCAGGGGTCAAGGGGGAGAGGCAGCTGACAGTCCACAGCTGTTCTAGGTCTGGGGGCCGATGTGAAAGGGCACCTGACGCTCTGTGATGATTCTTTCTTTGACAATGATGATAAACGGTCCATGTCTGGATAATGTGCTAGTAGGGATGCCAGCAAATGAACCTCAGTAATCATTACTGCTCTGAGTAAATCATTGTCAGTGAGTGTTGCTTCAGGTGTTGACATGTGACTCTCTGCCCATGCTGTGACAGGTTTTTTGCCTGTCCTTATTGTACCCATTGTATCAGTTGGGCTGTGCCTGAGCAGCTGCCACCTTCTCTCTGGGCTTGTGTCTGCTGCTGGCATCCGGCCTTGACCATGTGGGCAGGCTGCTGGTGGTGCCTGTGGGTGGGAGCCACTGGTTCACCCTGTGCTTGGTGGTGGAGAAACTCATCCAGAGAGGGCATGAGGTGGTCGTAGTCATGCCAGAGGCTAACTGGAAACTGGGACAGTCACTGAATTTCACAGTAAAGACCTATCCAACTTCTTTCACTGTGGAGGAATTGGATCATACATTTCAGATTTTTGCTGACACTCAGTGGGAAACTCCGGAGCAAAGTATGTCACCCAAATGTTTTTTGACATCAACTTTTCATGTTGTAGGAGTTTGTTTAATGCAAAGAAAATAGTGGAATATTTAAAAAAGACTTCTTTTGATCCAGTGTTTACAGATCCTTTTGATGTATGTAGCTTAATTGTTGCCAAGTATTTTTTGTTGCCATCTGTGGTCTTCACCAATGTAGTATACTGCCATCTTCTTATAGAAGGCACACAGTACCCCTGCTCCATCTTATGTTCCCAGACTATTCTCGGTGCTCTACGATGTCATGACTTTCAAAGAGAGGGTGCAGAATGTTTTATAAACCTGAAGGAGCATTTATTTTGCAGTTATTTCTTAAAGTATGCCTTAGAAACTGCTGCTGAAATTCTCCAAAGACCTGTTAGCACATATGATCTCTTCAGCCATCCATCAGTGTGGTTGTTACGCGCGGACTTTGTCTTCAACTTTCCCAGGTCTGTGATGTCCAACAAGGTCTTCATTGGTGGAATCAACTGCCATGAGGGAAAGCCCTTGGCCAAGGTATATTTTTTCTTTCCTTTGGCACATTCAGGCTATCCTGGCTTTGCACATTAATGAAAATGATTCCTTACTGAACTGTGATATATTGTTTACCTTGGTCACATTTGTCTTTCTGATTTAATGAATTCTTTTGTTCCATTTAATTTAATTGCAGGGTCACAAACTTCAAAAGGTAGCATTTGTGTATGTGAATGTATATAAAGTTGATTTAAGTATATATGATTTCCAGATCATATTTTTAATCCTGTGTTTCTCAAAACACTGGCAAGAATTACATTTTATGGGAGTTATATGTTTTCAACTATGGAAATGTGCTCTGGAAAATATTTTTGCATGTCTTCCAATTTTTGGGACCAGAACATACATATGTATAAATCTCACACAAATTTTCACATCACTGTGAGTGAAATAGAATTTTATAATAGGCTAAACTGGTGATGGCAAAGCTTTTAGAGCTTTGAATGATGAGAAACAGCCAGTCATGGCACATGTGCTATAGATTCACCACCCCTGGGCTGGACATACTGATCATTACCTTGCAGTTTTTACCTTCCTACATAAGTAGCCACATTCAGAGGCCAATATTTACACATTTCGTATGTTCTTTTAATAATTTTGGCAAATTTTACTTTGATTATACTTTATTCTTTAAAATCAGCCAATAGTGACAGATATTTAAGCTTTTTCTATTTTTGATTTTATGTGCAGAACTTACAGTATAGATCTTCAGCTATTTTCTTTGCATTCAAATACTTCTATAGTCTCATTCTATCTCAGTAGACTAGAATCCCAGGAACAGAGTTTCTGGGTTGAATGATGTGCATAGATTTGCTGTAATACATTTGAGAAACTGGTTTCAAATCTTGCCTGACCACACTCTAGCTTCCATTTTCTTTGAGAGTTGTAGATTTTTTCCTGCCTTCACTCGTTCCAGACATTGTCAAGTGTGTAAAGTTTTCTTAATTTTCTGGATGAAACGTTTGTCTATGGCTGCTGTAGTTTATGTTCTACTGCCATTGCTCTGGTAACCATGGGCATTTTTCTTTTGTGAATTACATACTTATGTTTCTTAACTTTTGACAGAGCTTTTTTCATAAATAATAGTGATAAGGCTTGACTAGTAGGAATTTCAGCACTTAGCTTTTATTTATGTATTACAAACAAGTTTTCATTGACTTCCTCATTTCTTTTTCCTTATAGTGTTTTGCTTTTCCATGGTCAAATTGGGTAATCTTAATTTAGTGCTTTTGAATTTTATTTTGTGTACTTTTCCCCAGATCTGAGATACAGAAATATATTGTATATAAATTTATTGTTAAAAATTCTTCCAGTGTTGATGCCCTGTATTTTTTTACACAGTGTTTCTGTGCTTTATACCCCTTTAATCCACAGAATGAAAGGATTCAATTTTACTTATTTTCTGAAAGTATAATTAATTGTTCCAGTACTATTTAGTAATAATTGTGTTCTCCCTCATGGAACAGAAATGCATCTTTATGTTGTTTTACTTTTCTGTATCCTTTGAGTCTGCTTCTGACCACTCACTTTGTCCACCGTCCTTTTTTGCTGTTTATTCTTGAGAACTATAGTTTAATTAAGTAGGGTGTTTTCATGTCTCATAGTGAAAGACCTGTGTTGACTATCA
>PVJX010042970.1:0-13895 GCA_004027295.1 Dolichotis patagonum | reverse complement strand
GCTCACGGAAAGGTTAAAGATAAATGATGAAGCTTTGCCTGACCAGAAACTCAGCGGCTGCCGCCCCACTGAGATGAGTTCTAATGGACAAGGTAAATTATTTTCTCTTCTGCTGTAAGAATTTCTCTCTCGCTGTCCTCCTTGTGACATGAGCACTGGAACAAAAAGAGGAGGCGGTGGGTACGGAGAATGAGAGGGAGAAGCGGGGGAACACTTAGACTTTTAATGGAGGCCCATTTCAGTAAAGTACCCCAGTGTCCCCATAGGCCCAGGGAATTAAATGCTGTCACTCAGGTCTGAAAGCAGCGCTGTCCAGTTTGCAGACACCTGTCATAATTAAGCTAATAGCTCTGAAAATGTGCCTTGATATTAAATCTATCTTCCACTGAGGAGCAGAGATGATTAAAACCACTGTTTGACAGTTAATGATGAACCTCTCACTGGCTGAGCTTTATCCCTGGAACTGGCCAGTTGAGGCGATGTGCTGGCCCTTCCTCCTGGCAGCAGCTCAGTCCCCCTGCACTTTCCCCTCCCTCGCAGACACTGGGCTCTCCTTCTGCAGCCTCACCTGGCAGGGTCCTCACTCTGCTGAGAGACATTATTCTCAGCATGGAGAATCCACTGGTCTTGCGAGACTCCAAGTTACTATTTAGTCAATAAGAGACTCTAGGACCCTGAAGGTGGTCTGTGGTGGTGAAAGAGAGACAGAGACTGACCAGGGCAGCCTTCAGGAAGACAGAATTCCCAGCACATCTATGGGGGAGGCCACAGTGTCCTCTTGTAGAGACACAGAAATTCTCAAACTACCAGATTGCTGAGTTTACAATATTTCCTCCCAATCAAACTTTGGGAGGAAATGGGAAAGCCCTGTGGGGAAGCCCTGAGTCCTGTGGGAGAAGCCCTGAGTCCCAAGCTGATGGTTGAGAAATACACAGATGCTCACCCACACACACAGCTACCCTACCAGTGAGAGGCTTTTGGTGCAACTGCTCAGAAGGAGGTTAGGAGACTACAGACCAAGGCTCTCTGCCTTCTAGGCTTCAGCTTCCCCTATAAGAACAAGAGTCTAAGAAATGACTTTGAAGAGATCTTCTGAACCCAGCGGTCTAGAATTTTGTGCCATCAGAAGGCTGAAGAGCCCCCATAAGGAGCTTGATGAGGTGTCTTCCATATTTTAGATAACTGAGCACCTGCCCAGGTGTCATGGTTTATGTTAGTGGCCCTCAAGTCTCATGCAATGTGGATGTGACCAAATCTAGCGTTTGTGATTGGTTTGTTGTCTTGCAGTTGGATTTGTAGTGTGAGTGTTTCACCCACCCAGGGGTGGAGCCAGGATATGATGTAACGGCAGGAATAAGGTGTGTGTCTCTCTCTCTCTTGCTGGTTTGCGCCTTGCAGTTTGCAGCCACCATGAACTGCAGCCCCGCCATGCCACCCTGCCTTGGAGCCAACTGAGTATGGACTGAAACCTCCAAACACCGTAGGAAATAAAGCTTTCCTCCCTTCATTTTGGGTGTCGGGTATTTTGTTGCAGCAATGAGTAAAACGTAACTAAGACACCAGGATACCCAGTTTATAACCTTCTCAATACAGGATGGAGAGTCTCAGGAACAGCTGGTTGGCAGTATTCCCTCCCATTGGCTAGCACGGACCCTAACAAGCAAACGGAAGTGAGAAATATGAAGCCTATGGAATCACAAGGCTTCCGTCTCCTTGCCCTCTCCCAGTGTGACATTCAGATCCTTAGAGAAAGGACTGAGGCTCTCCCATACCCCCACTAAAATCCACACATACCTGCCAACATTCTCCCTTTTCAAGCTAGGGATTTCCCTGTGTGGGGTCCTGAAAATGGTTTCTAGGCTTCTAGGTCTACAGAGATCCCAAGGGTGGCTGGAGGCGTCTTGGGGAGGGAGGCAGCTCCCTTCCCCATCCTCCCAAGCCTCTCTGCTCAAAAGCAGGGCACCTTTACCAAGCAACAACTCCTCTTTAAGCCAGCAGCAAATGGTGATCTAAACTCACCAAGTTGTTAGTCTAACTAGTCCTGCACTACAGATAAGTCTCTATCTTTACTTGCTTAATAATTTGATTGACTGACTTATAATGTTTTTTTCTCAATTTTTGAAGCAACTGTATCAAACTACAATTTGAGTAACACTCCATTTATAAACTTAAAGTGTAAAATTCAATAGATTTTAGCACATTGACAGAGTTCTACAACTATAACCATAGTGCAACTTGGGTCATTTTTTATTATCCCAAATCAAAACACTCTACCTATCAGCAATCTTCTTCCCAGCCACTTCCCACTAAATCTAGGCCACCACTGAGCTGCTTCACAGATCTGCTATTCCAGAAATGTACTTTTTTCAAAACAGACCATGCACACAACAGCTACAAGGGCCATAATACATTCAAAGAACTATGAATTCTGCAAGGTGAGCCCTCACACACTATTGAAGTACAACCAGGTTTGCAGTGTTTTACACTCACACTTTCCCTGTGATTCTTACACTAGCCCCCTCCGATAAGCACTTCCTCATTTCACACATGAGCAAGTGGGTTCTTCGAAAACACAGGACTTTGGGTGGCACTGACACTGCATCAGCAGACACATCAGTGTGTAGGGAGGGCCACACTCAGACTGTGGATGTCTCAAATGAACCTTGAGCTGGGTTCCCAGCTTCAACTTCTTTCCGTGTGAATTTGCTCCCTTAAATCCCCAGTTGTCTCTATCCCCTTGAAATAGAGTTGCGAGGATTGTTAAGGGTTTCATGTTCTTCTGCATCACTTTATTCACCAATTTTTTTCTTGCTTCTATAGAAATGCATGATTGATTGTGGTAGTGGCCTATTAAATTGACTTGTCAACTGAAAAAAGAGAAAAAGAGAAAAATCAGAGAAAGGGAGAGAATAGGGAGCTGGAGAAAGTAGACAAAGAACATGAGAAATATGGAGTGAGAGATACAGAGAAGAAGCAGAAATTCAGGAAGAAAAAAAAAGAGACTGGGGGAAGGAAGAGGAAATCAGATCACACAAAGGAAGACAAGGACAGGAAAACGAGGAAGTGCGCTCCCTGCTCCTCTGCCCCCAGCCCACAATGCTCCGAGGTCAGACTGCTTCCCAGCACAGCACCCATGCACACACCCACGGCTGTCACATTTAGAGCACCATTAGAAAAGTGACACTCACTGAAGGAGTCCCCTGCCCAGTGACCCGGGCTGACACTCCTGTCTGACCCCTCCCTCCAAGGGCTGAGCCTCCCTGTCTTGAGTGACAGCCACTGCCTCTCTCTGATGGAAGTGGGGCCTCTAATTGTGCTGAGCAGCGATGCCACGGGTGCCCAGGCAGCCTCCTGTCTCTCACTATCATTAGCTTTCTTACCAGGCTCTGAAGCCTTCCGCTGCCACAACAGTAATTACCAGGAGATTAGGCAGGCATTAAGCACTCCTTAATTTGACACATTGCAATGATCTCCATTCAGCCTTTCTGCTCGAATAACTCTCAACAAATATTTCGGAGGCTACCAAAATAAACAGCAGCACTGTGTTTGCACAGCTGAGGCCTTCTTCCTGCTTCTCCAAATGCCATCAATTCCAGGTAGGGGCGAGACACGGACAGTGAGGAGTTGGGCAGGCGGGGTGGGGAAGCCAGGGGGGAAGAAGGGAGATGGCACCTCCTGCAGGGCTCTGAGACAGCCTGAAAACAGGCGTCCTTACAGTGGAAAGATAGCAGTGAAACACTAGCATATGGCGTGTTACGACTGATGGCAATTTAATAGGACCCATTTTTTAAGCAAGTAGTTACACAAGAACCTAGTAAAAAGATAATCAGTATTTATATAAAAACCACCACATTAGGAAAAAATAATAATTACAGAGAAGGGAGTTATGTTGTTGTTGCTAGATTTTTAGTGGCTCAGATATTATTCATTAGAAAATGCAATGGGAAAGCCACTGTTAATACTGCAATAAATCCCAGTAGGATCCATCACAGAAGGTAAGATCATTTGGTAATTACAATGCATTACAAGCTCAATACCCCTTTTCATGTGCCTGTTTCATTCCACCTCTCTCATACCCGAAATTCACACACATGACTCCACTGACTAACCTGACCTAAGCTGGGGTAACTCGAAAGCAAAGGAAGATGGGGTGATGTGGAAAGTACCACATGTCATCCAGGAGCTGTCTGCATCCCTATTAGCAAGATACAAGACAGATAGATGTGCTATCCACGCATAGGGATGGGCTTTCAGGGAGGCGAGCACGGACAGAAACTGAGCCATGGACATATGTATTCATGGAAGGGAAATGGGTTACATAATGGGGAAAGAAATCTCTTACATTTTAGATCTAAAGTGTTCCCCAAAAGTCCCATGTGTTCAGAGGAGGGGCTTTTGGAAGGTGATTGAATCATGGGAGCATTATACTTTCCCGTGGACTGAGCCATAGATGAATGTATAGCTGAATGTGCTGTGAGGGAGGTGAGGCTTGGTTAGAAGCAAGTTCCTAGTGGTATGTCCTGCAAAGGTTTATTCCTGCCTTCCCTTCTCTATCTCTGCTTGCCGGCTGCCATGCAGGAAGCAGCTTTTCTCCATGTCCTTCCACCAAGTGTGTCTGCCTTAGAACCAGCCAACCACAGACTGAACCCACTAAAACCATGAGCCAAACAAAATTTCCATTCAAGCCACAGGTTTATAACTGCTGCAAAGTCTGACACATGAATAATGAAATAATGAAACTGGAATCCATCGATCACTGAAAAATGAAGTAGACTCTTCTAGAGTAAAAATCAGGATCAAAGTACTACTTGCACATTTTCCATCCCTGACAGATGTGCCCACTACCCATGTAACCCTTACCTCCCTCTTGGTATGGGTGGGGTCCTCCTCAGAAGCCTCTGAGTCTAAGAAGCCATGGTGGCCAAGCAGAATTCTTCCCTTCGGAGCCAGGAGTTTGGCTGACAGAGGAGGAAGAGTGTGGCTCAAGGTGTGTTGGGTCTTTCTTCCTTGCTGGATGACAAGAGCATTAAAGGGCCAGCGACAGGATAGATTCAGCAAGAGGTTCGTTCCCACTTGCAGCTGCAGCCATCTTGGCTCTTCTATGCCTGTTCTCAAGTGTTCGCTCAACCGGGATGAATATTACTGACCACTTAAGTATTGTTAAAGTATGAAGATATCATCGTAGATCAGGCATCAGCCAATGATAGCCTCGAGCCTAATTCAGCTCAGAACCTTTTCTAAAATTAAATTTTATTGGAATATAGCTACACCCATTAGTTTGCATACTATCTGTGGATGCTTTCGTATGACCATGACAGGTGATATTTGCAATCAGAGAGTGTGTGGTCCACAAAACTTATGATATTTTTCTCTGGCCCTCACCTAAAAAGTTTGCTGATATACAGATAGATATACACATAGACAAATCCTACATCCCACATTTATAAATGTGGGAATGATTTTACCCAACAGTGCAAGCAGCATCTAAAGTTTTCTAACGGTGCATTTCAGAGCTCTGCTCTCAGTTCTCTTCTTTTTAGTACTTCTCAATACCTCAGAGCAAGATGTAGCTAGAAAGCTTATTGTATTTTCAAATAATGGGAAGATTATAGAGATAATAAGCAAATTAGAATGCAGGTCTAATATTAAAAATAATCTTGACAGGTTGAAACAAGGGACTAAATCTAATCAAATAAAAAAATAGAGACAAAACTAAAGGGCCTAAAGTGGAGTCTAAAATATCAACTTCTTGGGTTGAGGATATAGCTCAGCAGCACACATAGCCTGGCAAGCACAAAGTTCTGAGTTTCATTTCCAGTACACACACACACACACACACACACTATATTTATATATATATATATATTTATATTTATATTTATTTATATATAAAATAGTATATCAACTTCTTAAATATAGAATTCATTGGAGGCATATAAAAATGTGCCTCAACAATAACTTTTCCCAAAACAAAAATTATTTCAAAGCTAAATTGTTTGTTACATGGAACAAGTAAGATAAGTGTACTTCAGTATTATAGGTAATATCAGCTCTGTGTAGTCAGGCCTTCCGCGAGGTATTGATTGCTATAAAGTAGTAGTAGTAAATAATAATAATAATAATAATAATAATAATAATAATAATAATGTCATTGAAAATGCCTGAGGGTTTATCTTAAGTGCAGTGGCTTAACTTTCATTGTCACTCTTAGAGCTGCATGTTTTGGTTTTAAAGTGTGAAGTGGGGATTATTATTGATGCTGTTTTGTTGAGGAAAATTTAAGATGTTGTAGCCAGTGTGGAAAGACCAGCAGCCAAACCTAGGCATTACAGGTCTCTTCCTCTCAGCCAACAAAGACTCTAGTCAACTCCTGCTGTGAGGTTGGATCCTTAGGTGGTCACTGGAAAACCGAAGCGAGTGCCTCCAGAGTGAGTCACTGACATGGTAGGAAAAAGTGAAAAATGTTTCATAGGCAATAAAAGACTCAAAGACGTACATGCAACAGGTTGAGATGGAGCTGGGTTGCCCTTCAGATGAACAAGAAGCACCCTGAGTTTAACTGCAGTCCCCTCCTAAGCCAGACTCATACCTGTTTATGCATTCCAACTCCTCACGCGGTCCACACACAACCACGGCGAGTGTGAGTGGTCAGCAGGCCCAGGAAGGCGAGCTGCTTTTTACAGCCACTATCTAATGCCCTGCGCAGTAGGCTGTGTTTATTCCTGACATTAGTCAGAGCAATAGAAAGATGGCATAAGTCCCTGCAAAAGTCAAATTGTTTTCTTCTTGAAGCTCTGCTATTTTGCTCAGAACCAGTATTCTCTAGGTAGATCTTCCTAGTTCCTTAGACCATACAAAACAGAACAAACAAAATTTTGTCCTCACATGGGGAGAGAGGAGATTTCAGGGGCAGGCACTCATCACTTCTGCTCACATCCTGCTGACTAGTTTATAATCAGCAGGAAGGCTGAGAACATGGGCCAGCTGAGTGTTCCCAAGGACGAGGAGAATATGAATGCTGCCAGCCCTAGCCTCCTCTTTTATAAACAGAGCTCCGGGACACTGACTGGCAATCAGCCAGCACCAAAACCACCCCCTCGATTCCTAATAATGGATATATATCAAGTGCAAGGCACTTTGTTGGAACCCCTGGAGATAAAATGACCAGAGAATTAGTAAAGATACGCAAAAACATTTAACAATATTCAAAAGGGTGAATTAAATGCTCTAGGGTTAGAGCACAAAAGCAGAGTTCATTATGATGAAAGAAATCAGAAAAGCTTTTAGGGCAAAATCACAGCTAATGATTAAGAATTTAATAGGCAAAAAAAGAGGAGCTTATTTTGAAGGGAAAATAGTAGGAAGAAATGCATAAAGGTTGGAGAGCACTTGGCACGTTCAGGACCACACAAATGGCTTAACACAACTTAATCATGGCACGGGAGGTACTGAATACGGTGGAACGTGGGATACACTGCTGAATCTTGAAAGCCGTGGAGAATGTGGACCTTGTTCTGAATGCCCTGGAGAAGGAAGGAGGCTGACATCACCCTGTGTACAGGTGCTTGGTCAGGTGGCCAGCTGCAAGGCCGCAGAGCAGCAACACAAGTCAGCTCGATGTCCTGTCAGGTGTGGAATCGCTATGCTGGACAGTGGTGATGACGCAGCTTCGTCCCTGTCCAGCCCCTTCACAGCTTCCTAAAACATAGCGGTCGTTTGCTCCCTTCATTCAGAGTTGCTTCAGAAGCCGATATGGCAGTGCAGCCACACACTGAGAAGCAGGATTTAAATCCAGGTTTGCTAGCTCTGAAAATGCTGCCACCACAGCCCATTGATAGCTTTTGTGAGCCCTCACCTGGGAATAATTTAACCTCAGAAATCTGCTTCTCTGACACTTTTGTTCATTATTTCTGGTCCCACTCACTGCCTCTCAATTGCTCCGGTGAGGCTCATAAAAGCCACTTCTACTCCGTGTCCAAAGATAGACTTGTTGGTAGCTCCTTTCCAAACCGCTGCATTCTCCATGGTCCTCTTCTATGGAGAGACTGTTGATGTCTAAGGCTTTTCTCCCCTCCCCAAAGGCACAAGTGTCCAGAAAAGATGGTCACCTCCAATGCACAGCCCAGCAGCTGGACAAGACCCTATATGCGGTCCTCCTGGGCCCCGTATCCTAATAGCACAGCCAGTACCGTGTTGCAATATGATACATGATGCTTGCTTCAGTCTCTCTGCATACTTCTCAAACTGCATCCAACCTGTTCCTGATGTAAGTGTCAGCCTTCAACTCCCAGGGCTTAGAAGAGACCCTGACTGACTCAGATATAGCTCCATTGTGCCCTTGTTCAGACTATTGTCATAAGGGAAGTGGTGCAGATGGCTTTCATTCCCATGGACTACCCCCAGCTCCCTCATATGTCTGCCTCCCAGCACATGTCACAAGCAGGATGGGACAGAAGGCTGTACCCACTTTCTCTTATGGCAAAGAAATTAGAAAGGTGGAAAATGGATAAAGCATGGTCACAGTATAGTTTGAAGGGGCTTGGGGAAATGGCAGTGTTGCCCAATGTGTTAATCAGCTTCCCCATCACCGAGACACAGCATTCAACACATCAGTTTAAATGAGGAGAGTCTTAATTTGGCTTGTGGTTTCAGGGAATTCAGTCCGTGGTTGGCTGGCTCCAAGGTAGAAACATCATTGTGGAAGGGTGAGGCATAGGTAAGATGGGTTGTTCATGATTTCCAGAAAGCAGATGGAGGGAAGAGCAACAGAGAGAAAAGGATGAGGGATCAGATTTAGTCTGCAAGATCTTGCATGACCCACCCAGACACACCCAGAAGTATCCATCGGCAATTCCCTGGGGATCTCCCAAGCCAATCAAGTTGACACAATTAAGCTCAACAATCACATCTAGGGATATGGAGGAGTTGAAGTTTCAAAGTTTTCTCTATTGAGAGAGTTGGAAAACTGAGATTCAAGGGTAAGTCAAGGAGGGAAAAAATACCTACCTTCTGAGACTCAGAATCACCACGATAGTGGAAATGTATTTATCTCTTTGGAGATGAGTTCTATCCTTCAGGGAGATTGTGAGAAGAAAAATCAGACCACACTTACTAGGTTACAAAAGAAGATAGGACATTGCTGCAGATAGAAATAGGAAATCAGGTATAGCCTTATCCCAGCTCTGTGACCTTGAGCAAATTACAGAAATTCACTTAGTTTTCGTTTTCCCATCAGTGAAATGCAGGCAGGGGTGGAGGTGGAAGGGCATCTTTGTCACAGGTTGGTCACAGGATAATGACTGAAGAATGCCAAATGCCAAACTAATGTTTCAGTACATGCAGAAAATCGATCTAGAAATAAGTAGAAACTGTAAGTAGGTAAATTTCAGCCCTAGAGAATACATATCTTTCCAACTACTGCAGTTACCAACAGTGTGATCAACATGTACAGTGAATATTTCCCTCTCTTCAAGCACACTTATCCTATCATTCTTGACACTTGCTTTTAGTTAGTATATGTTTAATTAGTATATGTCACATAATAAACATATTCATCATGGAGTATTGGTACATACATATTGCATCTTGATCTTACCACTTTCTGAAGCAGTTCTGGAAGTCCTTCCTCTTCTGTGAGTGTTATTACAACATATGATCAAAAATATAATGAATGTTACTGCCCAAGTGCCATACAAAAGAAAGGCAGGCTTCTAGAACGCACTAAAATGTGTCCTTAGCCACCTAACTCACCATCTGGTACATCCACCTCCCATGCAACTTCTGGCTCTTCTCCAAAATCAAAATGACCATGAAAGGTAAATGTTTTGGGTCAATTCAGGATATCAAGGCAGCCACAATAACACAACTAATGACACAAAAGATGACTTCCAGAACTGCTCCAGAAAGTTCCAAGAGAAATGGAATAAGTGTATTCAAAATGAGTGAGGGAAAGTGAGGATATAGCTCAGTGGTATAAGCACCTGTCTGCCAAGCACAAGGTTCTGAGTTTGGTTCCTCGTACTGGGGAAAAAAGAAAAAATCACTGAGCGTATTTTGAGGGAGATCAATGGCAATGTGTCTTTACTGTAATAATTTATTTTTAATTTAAACATTTAGTCATAGTTTTTGATCAGATTATATAGTGAGGTCTTTGTCACATGAATTAAACAAATTCAAGGAGGGGATATATCTCAGTGGCACAGAGCCTGCCTGGCAAGTACAAGGTCTTCAGTTTGATCCCCAGTACCAAAAACCAAAACAAAAAACCCAAAAACTAAATTCAAAGATAGGCAAATTTCAAGAATATTGGTATAGGGATTCATGCATTGAATAGAATATCAGAGTTGATGAATCCGGAATTTTCTCCCTGCACAGAGATTCTGTGATTCTTGATTTTGCTCTTGCTCATGGAAAATGTAGGAGCCAAGCCTCAGACAGATAAAATGGCCCTCGTCACTCTCTGCAAACTGAGGTCCTGCTAAGCAAGGGCCCAAATAACATCAGTCATCCATCAAGACCTCTCTTCATCCAATTCTGTGTGCACCCCTTGCTTGCATTCAATCCCATCCAATTTTTCTTTCGGTAAGGGGTGAAGAGGCAAATCACTCAGGGTTTATTTGGCCAGTCTCTGTAAGTGGAAAGGCTTGATACAAGCAAGCCCCGTGGGCTGCCAGAAAAGCCTTGGCCCTTAAATAGTAATGAGATCTATCGCTCTCCTTAACAAATGCATCTTCCCTGAGTGCTAAGTAAACCGTCTCCATTTACAGTGTCAATATCAAACGTGGTCCTTCTCTGCCTCTCAAGCAGCCCGAACAGATTGTGATTGGCTGCCAGTCCTGGTTCCTGTGTGCAGCAAAAGCTGTCAATGGGCATGTCAATAAGAAACTGGGGCTATTGATCAGCATAGGCATTTAGGGGTCACTGGTCGATGAGAACTCTCGCCAAGAAATGTAGAAAATGATAGCTTTCAGATAAAGGCAGCAAAGTGAGGTTCCCGGAGGAGAAATAATATAGCTCAATTTCCTCTGCCCTGCTGCTTGTCAATTTCCCTTGGTTTTCCTGAAGGGGGGAGGAGCAAGCAGGGAGGGAGGGAAAGAGGTGGAAATGCAAGTGCACAACTCAAGTGTGTGGCTGAAAACATCACAGGGCATGAAGAATCAACAGCCACAATAAAGCCACCCAACACCCAGAGGTCACTGTTGACATCAAAAGAATAAAGGAGAAGACCCTAAGAGGAAGCTTTTCTCAAGAAGTGAGCTGAGATGAGGAAGGGAAAGATAACAATCCAAGAAGTGGGTTCTAGTGAAATCACAGAAACCAGTTCAATGGCTGTGTGCTGGCTCCAACTATCGAGTATTCAACTCGATAGAGCATGCCAATTCTTTACCCAACGGCGTGCTCCCTGAGGTTGATCTCTGTTCTTAGTGGAGGGAACAGGCAGATCTCCTTTGAAGCAGTGTGATTTATAAGATTTCACCACTAAGGCAGAATGGGGGTTGTGGGATGATTATTTTCCCCTCAAATTTACATTGATTGACACTCCTATGATCTCAGAGCGTGGTTGTATTTGGAACTAGGGATTTAAAGATGTGATTAAGGAGGAATGAGGTCTATTGTTTGGGTCCTGATCCATTCTGATGGATATCCATACAAACAAAGCCAGTCTGGAGACTCAGGAGATCGCAGGGAAGCATGTGCCCAGAGAAAGACCAAAGGAGGACTCAGAGACAAGCTGGCTGTGTCTGAGCCAATGACCAGCTCCAGGAGAAATCAAACCTAGGGACACCTTGATCCTGACTGTGTAGGCTACAGAACTATGACATAATGAATTTTGTAGTTTGAGTCTGCTATTTTGTTATAGAAACCCTAGCAAATAATGTGTTGAAGTGATGTTCTGTGTAGGCATAGGGTAAAATAGCAGACAGGATCATGATTATTTTTGCCACTTCGATGTCCCAGAATCTTGACTATTTCCACATTATAAAAAAAATTGTTCATTTTATCAATTTTGAGTATGACCTGATTTAATGCAAGAGATCATTGATTTGCATAGAAATGCCCATTATTCAGAGCATGTTTTTAAGCTGTTCTTTGGTTTATTTCCTAGTCCTAAATTTGACCAATAATTCCAATTACAGACTTACTTACTCTTACTCTTACTCTTACTCTTACTCTTACTCTTACTCTTACTCTTACTCTTAAGTAAGTACATAGACAACAAAATGACAACGCTCAGTTTAAAGCCTAATTATCTGTAATCAAAATCCTGTCCCAAAGTCTTCAGATATTTTAACTAGCGTACCACCAAGCTTTGGTTTCTGTCTTTGTCCATCTTTGCCTTTCTGAATCAAGTTCCATTCTGATCTCTATACTACTTCTTCGGCAATTGCAGTGATACTTTGGTTCATGAACACAATTTTCTCCACAATTTTGGTCACAAACTGAACTGGACAAGAATCAAATCAACATAGAATTTGATCTGGTTCTCAATCTACTTGGTTTTCAACCAGAATCGTGGAAAGAATCAAATTCATGAACCGAGGTACTACTGTGTTTCGTTCCTTTAATTCAAAGTCACATCTCGTTTTGTCTCTGAGACAGTGAAATTTATCTCAAGGCCTGCCAGTCAGCCTCTGTAACTTTAATTAAACCCTAAAATTTGCTTACCATGAAAATTCAGCATCTATGCTTAAAACTTCAGGGGATTTTATAGTAGCTACAAGAAGGAAATGCATTTCGACAAGATGGAGCAGTATCTCCCATCGTCCCTCACAACTGTGCCTCACTGTGCATCAAAATGCACTCAACCATCGTTTCGAAGATATTCTTTACCAGAAGAGGGATGAGAGGGATTTAAAAGTAGGACAAAGGGATGGCTGACAGAGTTTATGTATTTCTTTCTGTTTGATTCTAATGACACTAAATGACAGTCAAAACAAAGCAGAACAAAAACTCAGCCAGCCTACATAAAGAAGTGGAGAACAATGATCAGTTGACAAGAAATATCAACAGAAGTTTGGAAGTAAGGAAATAAACAGGTACCTGAAAGATGAGAGACCAGACAAGAGAAAGCTGAACTCTACACAGTCAGCCAGGAAAGCCTCAGAAACCAGGCCACTTCATGGTGTAGCCTCCGAGAGCTCAGGAATTGGAAATCAAACGTCCCTCAGGCAGGGACATGGACAGGGCTGAACACAGAAAGGGTTGATCAGGACCACAGACGTCCCCTTCTCCCAGGCGGTCAGCGGCCCTTTCTTTGAATATCTGTTCCAAAGCATAGTTCTCAAAGTATGTCCCTGGGGTCAGCAGCAGCCAACCCAGGGAACCTGTTAGAAATACAGCTGCTCAGGCCACGGCCAGGCTGGCTGAGTCGGAAACTTGGAGTGGGCTCGGCCAGCTGAAGTCCTCAAGCCTCCAGGCGGTTCCAAGGCAGGCCAGCATCTCAGCACTACCGTTCTGCGGACCGATGGAGCTACATGGGCTCTGACATCGGGGCGACAGCAGTTGTGAAAACATAGTGAACCAACTATTGTAGGGGTAGGAGTGTGTGTGTGTGTGTGTGTGTGTGTGTGTGAAACTGGTAGCCAAAACACTTTTAGTTCCCAAAACCAGCTGCTGCAATCTTTTTTTCAGTACTTAAACACAGGATCTTTGCACTGAGCCATATTCCCCATTCTTTTTTATTTAGTTTTATGATTTTTGAGATAGACTCTCAGACACTATGACAGCCACTCATGGCTTCCCTAATGTCTGGTCTTAAAGACCTGTAATGCCCTCCTCATCCTGCTCAGATCAATTCCATACTAGGTTGTTTCATGTGAATTCCCTATATGTGACAATATGGACAACTATTTTGAAGAAAACAAGAGTCAATATGATAGAGAGTGAATATCTCC
>PVJX010042969.1:0-13899 GCA_004027295.1 Dolichotis patagonum | reverse complement strand
CCCCCCCCCAAAAAAACCCAAAACCCCAAACCTAGACAACACTAGGTTATTACCTAGCATGAAAGGAATGCTTTGATAATTTGTATGGAACAGAACTTGGGGCTACGCATGGTGACACATGCCTGTAATCCCAGCACTCTCGAGGCTGAGACAGGATCCTTGCAAGTTCAAGACTAGCCTGGGTCACAAAGTGAGCTCAAGGCCATCCTGTATTGCATAGTGAGACTGTTTTAAAACACATGCGCGCGCGCACACACACACACACACACACACAAAACAACTTGTGAGGCTGAGGGAGGAAGATCCCCATGAGTTCAAGGCCAGCCTGGGCTACGTAGTAAATTCAAGACATAGCAAGGGCCTGTCTCAAAAAGACAGACAAAATTTTTAAATGAAACAAATACAACACTGATCTAAAGACTGAAAATGTTATTGAACTTAAACCAATTTCACTTATGAATTCTAATGTAAAATCTTAAATAAAATGTTAGCAGACGGAGCTAGATGTGGTGGTGCATTCCTGTAATCCCAGCACTCAGGAGGCTGAGGCTGGACGTTTGAGGCCAGCCTGCTGTACATAACGAGTTCAAGACCAGCCTGTATATAGGGTGAGCCCCTGTCTCAAAAACAAACAAATGCACAAACTGTTAATTCATTCAAAGTTGCTTTTTTAAAAAAACAGTCCCTAATACATGCAACTCAGGCTTAAGTAGCACATTTGTAGCAGATTGAGTGTTGACATAAAGTATGTGTCACCTGCATAATCTGGTCAACTCTCTTTCCCCTGCCTCCACGGTACCTGTGTGAGGGTTGCTTTACTTTTTTTTTTATTTTTATTTTTATTTTTTTTGGTACTGGGGATCGAACTCACAACCTCCTGCTTGCCAGGCAGGCACTTAAGCCACTGAGCTAAACCCCCAGCCCGAGGGTTGCTTTATTGACACATCCATATGGCTCAAAAGCACATTGTTACTGGTGTGCTTGGCAGATGTTTCCTTGCCACCTCCCCTCACAGCTACCCCCACCCTGAGGTTTTTGTTTTTTATTTTTGTCTTTTTTTTTTTTGGTACTGGGGATCGAACTCACGACCTTGCACTTGCCAGGCAGGCGCTTAAGCCGCTGAGCTAAATTGAGCAGGGTCTCACTATGCAGTTCACGCTGGCCTTGAACACACTTTGTCCCGCAGGTTGGCCTCAAACTCGTCGCAATCCTCCTGCCTCAGCCTCCAGAGTGCTGGGATTACAGGCCTGCGCCACCCCACCCGGCTAGTAACACAGGCTTTTAAATTTTCATTCTGAACTGGCATTAAAGGAACCTGTTAACTAGGCTTAGAATTATTTCAATGCTTATATAAAAATTCATCCAAGTTTGTCTCTCAGAGCAGCTATGGTTTGATTCACATCTACGCAGCACCTGGGAGAAGCTGCCACAGCCTGCAAGCCCCTCAGCCCCACCACTCACAGCAGCACCTTTCAAAGGGTCACTGGCTCCAAATGCGAGGTGGGAGTGGGGGTGGGGGGTGTGCTCCCTAGAGTACGATCTGAAACAGGAACTCGGTGTCTCATCATCTGATCTGAAACAGGAACTCAGTGTGTCATCATCTCATCCTCTCACGAAGCGCGTTTCCTCCCAAATCTACCTTTGGGTCATTTTCCTTATCGGTGCCTTTTCATACCACACCCTACCCCAAGCCCCCAGGACTCCCAGCTCTTCTGTGTGCTGTGGTCCCTGCATCACGCCAGAACAAGCGAGCTCGGAGCCCAGCCGGTGTTGGGGGCGCGCCGCGTGCTGCGCTCATTGGCGCAAAGCCTGGCACGTGCGCTCTAGGCGCTCAGAGGCCGCAGAGGGGATGAGGAAGTGGGTGGAGACTGTGGGCGCCACCAAGGCCTGCAAGGACTGGCGCTTAGCGCTTCATCAGCATAGCGCTCACCATGCCTTCCCCATGCTTTTCCGGCAGAGGAGCCACGCAGGTCGCACAGGCTCGGCCACCAACGATGATACCCGGTCTGCCAGGTCCGTGCTCCGCATCGTGGGTCGCACCTGACAGCAGCCTAACACTCCCTGTGCCCCCACTTTGTGGTTTTGCTATAGAAAATAGTAAGTTCTCGTCACAGGCACTTTAACCTGTTACAAGTTATGAAGCGAATGCAAATTACTGAGCTTAAGAAAGAATACGCTGGCTGAAAAGATTACTGGGTGGGAATTTACCATAGTTTCAGGCTGGACTCCCACCGCTCCACACGCGCGCACACACTTATGCACACCCTTCGGGAACTTCCCAAGACCATCTTCTAACCCAGGTAAACATGCTAAAATCTCAGGGCGGAAAGGTCCATTTGGACGCAAAGTGTATTTAGAGGGGAAGAAAGTTAAGATCAGACTGCAGCTACCGACCCAAGGGCAGGAGGCCAGCGGTGGTCAACCGCTCACTGCCTGACTCTCTTCCAGAACAGCTTTCAATTTATAAACAACAAAACTTCATTCCCAATAGCCAGAAACAGACCTTGGAACACTGTTTCTTGGTTTTTTTTTTTTGGTACTAGGGATCGAACTCATGACCTCACGCTTGCCAGGCAGGCACTTATGTCGCTAAGCTAAATCCCCGGCTGGAGTACTGGTTTTTTTTTTTTTTTTGGTTAGGAATACTATTTTTTACCAGTATGTTTGCAGTATATAATGACGACATGCATCATAGGGAGCTGGTACATGCACATAACATATAATTCCTTTTACCTCCCTTGGAATGTTCTTAAAAATATGCAACACCCACATAAACAAAACTAAAATATACTTGGGAACATAGAAAAAAGTACTGGAACAAATGGGGGACTTATCAGATGGGGAGACATCATGAAAATGTAGATTTTCACTCAAAAGCATATAAAGTTAATGTACTCCAAATAAAAATATCACCAGCTTTTGTAAAAACCGCAATGAATAAAGATGGTCCTAAGTCTTACACAAGAAAAATAACTGAGTAGCCAGAAAAAATTAAAAAGCAACTGAAGGTAGAATAATACTCCTACAATCTAAAATATTTCAAATCAGTAACAATTTTTTTTAGCATTTTTATTTTTTATTTAAGTTTATTGGTACATTTTAGGTATACAAAATGATCACACATTACAGGGAATTGTAGCTGTACATGATATAAATAATGTTAGCATTTAATATCAAAGCATTCCCTCATAACCCTAAAGTGGCAAGGCCTTTCTTACTGTGACTAAAAACCCACAAGCCACAGAAGAAAATTATGTGCATCTACATGTAAACAAATACTTCTGTGCATAGCGGGCAGTTCAAAACCAGACCAAGCTGGGGTGCAGCACATGCTGGCACTCTCAGCACTTGGGGAGGCTGAAGCACAAATCACAAGTATCACAAGTCCAGGCCCACCCCGAGAAACTTAACGAGATCTTGTCTTGAAAGAAAAAAGTGGAGATAATGTGTAGCTCAGTGCAAAGGCCCTGGGTTCAATCCCCAGTGTGTGTTGTGGTATGGTGTAAGCGGAGGGGAGGTACGCAGTCAAAACTGAGAAAACTCTTTCCATCCTGGATCACAAAGGGCTAACTTCTTTCATGACTGGTAATACAAACTGACTTGAGAAATAAGCAGCCAATGAAAAATGAATAATATAAATGATACAGATTGCCAGGTGTGGTGGTGGTGCATAATTGTAATCCCAGCACTTGGGAGGCTGAGGCAGGATTGCCATGAGTTCCAGGCCAGCCCGGGCTACACAGTGAACTCAAGGCTAGCTTGGACTACATAAGGTGAGCCTACCTAAACACACACACACACACACACACACACACACACACACACTATGTATGAACTATGTATACATAGTTCACAGGGAAGCAAAAAAATAGTTTATATGTAGAAAACATATGTCTTCCCTTATTGAGAAACACAAATTAGAATGACACAGGAAGTACTAAAACATTTTGGGAACAATTCAGAAGCCCAAAACATGACTACTTTATTATATTACAATACAGCCTTATACTGAATTGTTTAAAAAAAATACAAATCTCTCCAATGTAAGTGGAAAACCCCAAGATGATGATATTGGTAAATACTATACTACCTTGATTTACAAAAGGGGAAAACAGCAGAACATCTAGATTGATTTTAACTTGTATATGCATTAGGAAAGTGTTGAAAATCATTCAGTTAAAAAAAAAGCAAATACAAATTAACAAACAAAATATTAAAACCAGTGACAGAGGTAACTGTCAGGAACAGTTTTCAGGTCAGCAGACACAGACTAGGAACAGAAGCTTAACTTCTTCTAGTATAGTTTTTGATACTTTGTGTTTTAGTTACTTTTCTTGCTGCAGAGACAAAACACCCAACACCCAAAATTAAAGAGGGAAAGGTTTATTTAGCCCAGTTTGTATTAGTTCCAGTCCATGACTGGCTGGGTGGTATAGCACAGGGCACTGCAAAAATGGTTCATCATGGTTAGAATGTATCAAAGCAAGCAAGCAAGGGGCAGGACAAACCTCTCCTTGTCCCAGTCAGTGGACTTGATTGAGAAATCACCTACCCTTCATCCTAGCATTGCACCATTAATTAATAACACACTCTGGATTCAGCCACCTCTGAAAACGCTCCACCTATGACTGTATGAGGCTTTGGGGAGACTTCTAGACACAAGCCATAACATTCTGCCCTGGCCACCCCAAGACTCATGCACATCTCTTTACACAAAAGGCATTTCATACATCTCTACAAGTTGCTAAAGTCTGAACAGTTTCAGCATTACTGAAAAGCCTAAGTCCAAAGTCCTCTGAGATTTAAGGCAAACTCTTAGCTTCCAGACCTTGTAAAAATGAAAAGTAAACACTTTCAAAATTCAATGGCACAAAATAGACTTTTCCATCCCAAAACGTACAATTAGGGGGATACAAAGGAATGAGACCAAAGCAAGTCCAAAATCCAAAAAGGCAAACATTAAGTCCTGTGGTTCCATGTCCAGTATCTGGGGTAATCTGTAGCAAGATGGGATACAGCTGCACCCATGTGGCACTGCTAGTGGCTGAAGCTCCCACAGCTTTTCTCTTGGGCTGCCTCTGGCTCCTAACTTGCAGTTTTCCTCAGACAATCCATGTTCCTGGCTTTCCCAAACTTCTGGGGTCTCCACCACACTGTTTAACACACTGCCCTCTCAAGAGCACACTGCCTGACCTCCCAGGCCTTCTTCTGAAATCTGGGTGGAAGCCTTCCTGACTTTACAACTCTTGCATCCTGCATGCACCTAAAATCAGTAGCATGTGGATGACTTTAAGGTCTGCTGCCAGCTGGAGCAGCAGCCAGGCTGCTGTAGGGGTCAAGAGCCTATGAACCAAATTCTGAGGAACAACTGCCCTAGGCCACCACCATTCTGGAATATGGTGCTCTGGGACTCCCTTCTCAAAGCAGAGTGTTTCACATTTGTAATTCTGAGCTTACAAAAGCTGGAGTCCTGCTGTTTCTTGGGGTGTCCTCAGGCTATCTTTTTGTTGTCTTCTGAAATACTTAGCTTTTTCTTTCTAGTCTTTTCAATGACCCATTTCTCCTCTCTTCTATCTTTGCCTGGAAAAACTTAAAAGGTTTTCACTCATTCTGCTGTGTTCTTTGCTCTTCATTCTCAACATAAATCTGATTTAAAGCCTCCAACAGTAGCCATGGCACTGCCCCAATATTAGACTGTTCTACAATTTCTTCTGCTAAGATTAGTCTGCTATCCTTAGTTTCAGTGTAGGACAAAAAGTCTCTAGACACTTTGCCTGACAAACGTTCTGCCAAGCCATTAACACACATTGTCTGGAGTCCAACAGCCAAGGAAGTCCTCCCCAGCACAAACCTCCTGAGTCTGGTCTCCACTGGCATTATCTCTGTGAGCAGTCCAATCTTCTGGGCTCTGACCAGAACCTCCCATCAAGCACAGCCTAAGTTGTTCCAGCTCTACTTTTTCGGTCAGCATCTCCAAACCTTTTTAACTCTTTCTCTTCCACAAGCCACCTCCAAAGGCTCCTAAACCACATGGGTAGGTACAGTGACAGCAATGACTTTACTCCTCCAGTACTAAATTCTGTCTTACTTTTCTCTCACTGTTGAGACAAAATACTGGACACTAAGTTAAAGGGAGAAAGGTTTATTTAGCTCAGTTTGCAGAGATTTCAGTCCATGATTGGCTTGTACCAAAACAGGGTGGCACTGCATACAGGCATTACAGAGTAGAAACAGTTCATGGCAGGCAGAAGGTACTAAAGCAAACAAGCAAGCAAAGGGCACAACAAGTTTCTTTTTGTCCCTTATATTTTATCCAGACTACCAGGATTAGGGCAGTGCCAAACCAATGGGTAGACTGATTTACTAATGACTCACCCTTAATCCTACCATTGCACCATGAATCAATCACACACTCAAGATTCAGCCACCTCCGAAAAAAGCCCCACCTATGGTTGCCTGAGACTTGGTGAGGGACACATCTAAACACAGCCATAACCTTTTTGTTTTTTGAGCTTTGTGAATGCAGTCTGGAATAAAGTTTAAACATTAACAAAACCAAATCCATTCCTACACTTACCCAATTTCATATAGGCTTAAAATATATTTATCTCATTATAAATATGTTTTGAGTACTATACATCTTAAGTTTTTTAGCAAACATGGAAATTAATTTTATACAAGAGCTGTCAGCTGACAATGAGATGATCACAAATTCTGAAGTTCCTTGAATTCTGAAATCTCAATAGCTTTGCAATCCTAACTGAGCCAAGAGCAGATTCCTAGTAACTGTTTTTCCTTTATGTCTTTGGTCATCTTGGGTACTTTCTCTGGTTTCTATCACTGGTTATTTTTCTTACAACTTAGCTTTGCAAAACCATCCTTTCTGGTAAAACAATGTTGAAAGAGTTCCCACAAACGACGAAGGAATGATGACTAACAGTCATAAAGTGATGTCCTAAGTGTCCTGTGACCTCCTCGGAAGCAACTTGTACAATCTCAGGTACCCTTCTGTGGGAAACTTCTGCAAGAGACTTGTGACTGACCTTCGTTTGCTAATAGTAGCTATCATGTCAGTTTAGCTTCTGTTTCTGCATACCTTGTCTATTTCTCAAGGTTCCCGAAGCCATGCGCCTCCCTGAAATTAGGCTAAGACCACCCATCATTGCCTAGTTACTTGCTGATGTCAAGAGGCGTCACTCCCTCTTTCTCTGTACCCTATAAATGCCCACCATTTCCTGCCAATAAACGAGACTTGATCAGAATCCTGTCTTGTCTCCATTTCTCGTGTCTCTTGTCCTATCTCATCCCCAGTCCCCCTCTAGGGTCCTCGTTGACTTACCCGCGGGTCGATTCCTTTTTCTGGCTCCTTCCGCGTTTCACTGCGCAGTGTTCTCTTTAAAAGCTTGCGTTTTTCCTGTAAGGACCAAGTAGGTCTGCACAAACCTGTCTTCGCCTTCACCTGACCACCTTGCCACCCACCTGATCGCAGACTCAGTCGTCCAGAGGACAGCCGGCCTCCGCGGCAGTCACAGCGATGGCAAAAGCCATGGCGTGGGAGTCCATCTCGGGGGGATTCGCGTCAAAGGCTGCTTCCCTCGCCCTGCAGCCTTCCACGAACAGCCCGCGGCGCTCCTCGATGTCTCGGAGTATCCTAACGAGGATCATGGGGGAATTATTCAGGTACTGGTGGAATAACCGCTGGTGATCGATTCCTATGAGGCCCAGCTGCCCGTGGAGGCCGGGCATTGACATCAGCCCGGGTACCTGGCTGGGGATCCGTCCCGCACCGTCGCCATGGGGCTGGCAGCTTCCACCACTGGGCCTTCCTGAGCTTCCTGCGCCCGCCTCCTGCCGCCCACTCCCGTCTGCAAGACGTCGCCGACGCCATTCACTGCGCCCATTTCTGGGGCATTGCTCTCACCGCGGAGGTCGGACATCTCGGAGACTCAGTACTCTGCGGCTGCTTGAGCTTTTCCACAAAAACCACCCTGAATGTGCGTTTCATGGATGTGCGCATGTGTGGGCCGTGGCGCATGCGTAAACGTTGTGGGAGGAAACCAGGTTCGCGTGCGTAGGCACTGTGCGCGATCCAGGAGCGCCCCCTAGCGGTCCTGGGTGCCATTACGGCTGTAACCACCTTGAGGGTTAGAGCCAATTCAATTCAGGTGGAAGCCGGGGAGCAGTGGTGCCCATCTGTAACCCCAGCACTCTGGGAGGCCGACAAAGGACGATCGAAAGTTGGAGCCACGCCTGGGAAATTCACCGATTTACCAAGACCTTGTCTTAAAGATATTTTAAAAAACTAGCTGGAGATGTAGCTTAGTGTGAAGACCCCAGATTCAGTCCTTGGTACTTTCCCCAGCACCCCAAAACTCACAAGGAACTCCCTATGAGGTCATTTTCCAGTTCCCATCTTAACAGAACTCTGCAAATTTTAGATTTCTTTTTTTTAACTTTTTAAAAATTTTATTTAAAGAGGAAAAACAAAGAAAACAACCAAACAAAACAGAAAAAGGGTAGAAATACAGAATTCCAAAGGCAAAAAATAAAAGAACAACAACAAAACAAAAACAAAAACACTAAGAAATCCACCACTTGATAAGTTACATACTGTCATCCTTGGAAATAGTTGTTCAAGTTACAAAATTAAAGCACACAAAGTAGACATTCGAGACTGTTAACAGTTCTGCTCAACAATCTAACAAAAACAGTAATGTGGTTATCTCTCTTACACACTTAAACAAACATGCAGTTATATGCTTTAGAGCACTTTCTTTTCCTCTCTCTCTCTCTCTCTCTCTCTCTCTCTATATATATATATATATATATTTTTTTTTTTAAATTTTAAGGGGGGTAAAATTAAACACAACAAAATAGAACAGAATGGGACATAAGAAAGCATAAATTTCAAAGCTAGACAACCTGAGATCTTTACTATCTGTCATATTGTCTCATGTTCTCTTCCAAATGGTTGTCCATATCTTTGCATATGGGGAGCTCATGCTAAATAACATATCAACCTTTTCACAAGATGTGTAGTTTACTGGCTCCCACTTGCTAAGAGGGGGAGGGACACGGGACAGGGGACAGGACCACATGAGATGTTCCATTCTCAGCTCAAGCCTCACATCCATCCCCCAGAGAGGAGAGGAGCTCCTTGTTCTCCCGGCACCCCGAGTCAACCACACAGTGCAGGTCCCCATGAGCCAGGGTCTCTCTCCTTCAGACCGCCGAAAGTCTGCCACACTCTCAGCTGCCCCCCAGAGAGGGGTGGAGCTCCTTGTTCTCCTGGCACCCAGAGGGTGCAGGTCCCGACGCACCAGGGTCTCTCTCCTTTAGGCTGCCGAAAGTCTGTCACACTCACAGCTGCCCCCAGAGAAGGAAGGAGCTCCTTGTTCTCCCGGCACCCAAGTCAACGGCACGGTGCAGGTCCCGATGCACCAGGGTCTCTCTCCTTGAGGCCACCGAAAGTCTGCCACACTCTCAGCTGCCCCCAGAGAGGGGCGGTGCTCCTTGTTCTCTTGGTGCCCCGAGTCAACTGCATGGTGCAGGTCCCAGTGTACCAGGGTCTCTCTTCTTCAGGCTGCCGAAAGTCTGCCACACTCACAGCTGCACCCAGAGAGGGAAGGAGCTCCTTGATCTCCCGGCACCCCGAATCAACTGCACGGTGCAGGTCCCGACGCACCAGGGTCCCTCCCCTGCAGGCCCCCCAAAGTCCGCCATACTCACCTGCTATTTCTTTCTGATGAATTGACCATTCCATTTCCAAAGTTCTGAAATGGCCAACAGACCACAGAAAGAATTCTCTTAAAAAAAAAAAAAAAAGAATTCTCTTTAGGCTCCTGTTTGAAATTTTAAATTTCTAAATTTTAGAAAATTCATGTCTTCTTTCTCTACTACCATTTCTGAGGACTGCCTCTTCCCTCATAGGAACCTCTTTAAAAAATGTCCCGCTGGATTCACTGTTAGGCTGCTGCTCTGTCAGTCAGACCTTAAAACGACCATCCCCCACCTCTCCCTCCTGGCATTGAGCCTTTTGTGTAATTCCCTCCCCTCGAGTGTGTTTTGGTTGTTTCCTGCTGCCTCAACCTAAACGCTGTGGGCAGCCTGCCCAGGTGACCAGGTGCACCAGTGTAATAAGCCTATCACAAGTTCCTCTTCTTTTTCTCCCCTGGATGTGACTAATAGTAGTCAAAGTCACCAGTGAAATCTCTCACGTGTTTTCTCTGGCGTTGGCCTCCTCTGACTCCAGTGAAGGCTCCTGCCCATGTAGCAGGCAAGTGAGTCAGTCAAAAATATTACAGGCAGTGAGATAGGGCTAGGTCCTCAACAGAGCCAGTGCTGACACCTGGTAACTGCAGGGAAGCTGACACCTCCTGCAGTGGACCAGGCCTCAAGACAAAAGACCATACAAATGCACCCATATCCTGATGATTGACACCTTAAATAGTTCCCATCTGCCTAGCAAAGAGTCACAGCTCCAAGAATGCCCGCCGCTTGCTATGTAACTTGCTTTCCCATTTGTCCCTAATGTAATCAATTTACCTGAACTACTGATCTTACTGGCTAACTATAGTAATGTCCCACCTTATGCCCATCTGCCTTGTGAGTTCCCAGTCTCCCCCTACCTTGAACCCATGGTTTTACTCTTAAAGTCCCTGGAAAACACAGAGTCTGGGGCAACCTGCTCGGGACCCCCTTCTGTCTCTCTCCAGACAGAAGCTTTCTCTCAATAAATATATTCTACTCTCCACCTCTGCTGTTCCTAACATTCATTCTTCGATTTTAGAGAACACGAACTCAGACATGGTAGGTGGGGAGTTTCATTGTCCTGTATCACCCACAGGATTTCCTTCACTCCCTGCTGCCCGCAGGCTTGGCGGAGCCAGCTCCCTTGGCCCTCCCCACGTGAGACCCCTTTAACACGCAGTGACTCTGTCTTTTTAGGATCTGTGAATGTAATGAGCTTTGCTTTCCTGAGCCTCTCCTGTGCTTTTTTGGTTTCACCCACCTATCACCCAGAAACACAGCTGAGTGCATGAGACCTAGGATTTGCTGCTAATCAACTGAATAGAGCAAAATGATGGGATGTCACTCTTGTCATTACATCATAGCAGGTTTTTTTTTTTTTGTTGAGACAGGGCCTCACTATGTAGCTCAGGCTTCCGTAGGTAGCTCAGGTTGGCCCGAACTTGTGATTCTCTTGCCTCTGCCTCCAGAGTGCTGGGACTATAGGCCTGCACCAGTGGGCCCATCGTAGCAGATGGCGTTTGAGACTCTTTTTTTTTTTTGGTACCGGGGATCGAACTCATGACCTCTCGCTTGCCAGGCAGGCGCTTAAGCCACTGAGCTAAATCCCCAGCCCACGTTTGAGACTCTTACTCAGTGGCCTTGAGGAAGATGCCATGTCCAGTAGAGATACTACATCTGGGGTGACAGCTGTAATTGGAGTCACACCTGATTAGGTTTATGATTATTCATCATTCTTCAAGATGACCCATCTGGCTTCTACACAGGCCTATTGGCTGAGTTAAATGGGGCTGTGACAGGAACCACACCTGTGCTTTTCCTTTTTTTCTTTCTCTTTTTTTAAATAGCACTAGAGATCAAACTCAGAGGTTGTCTACCTCTGAGTTACAGCCTCGTCCCTTTTTATTTTTTATGTTGAGACAGAATCTCACTAAGTTGCCCAGGCTGGTCTTGAACTTGAACCTGTGGTCTTCTTGCCTTGGCCTCTGGAGTAGCTGGGATTACAGACATGAATCACTATGCCTGGCATCTTTTTTTTTCCTGTGGTTTAACTATCTTAACAAATTTATATCTATATCTCTATAATATATATAACATATATATATCTAAATAGTTTCTTTCAGCTTCTCACACTAGTGGGACAATACAATGTTTACACATGTATGTCTGATTTATTTCTCTTATGAGTATGGTCTCAAGTTGCATCCATTTACTTATAAAACTCCCTGGTTTGTCCTTCTTTATGGCTGAGTAGTACTCCATTATATAGAAGTGCCACATCTTTTTTTATCTATTCCTCAGTCAATGGACATTTAGGTTGTTTCCAAGATCTAGCTGTTACAAATTGTGCTGCTATGAACATGGGTGCACATGTATCACTGCAGCATGATGTTTTTAATTCTCCTGGGGAGATACCCAGAAGGGGAAAACATGGATCAAATGGGACCTCCAATCTTAGGTTTTTTTTTTTTGGTCTTTTTGAGACTGAGTCTTGCTATGCAGTTCAGGCTGGCACTGGGTTCACTTTGCAGCCCAGGCTGGTCTCGAAAGTACGATTGTCTTGCCTTAGCCTCCCGAGTGCTGGGATTACAGGAGTGTACCACCATACCTGGTGATCCCAGTTTTTTGAGGAATCTGGTTTCCACAGTGGTTGCACCAGTTACACACTCTCACCAACAGTGGAGAAGGGTTCCTTTTCCCCCATAGCCCCTCCAGCATTTATTATTGGTTAATTTTTTTTTCGGTAATTGGGAATTGAACTTATGACCTTGTGCTTGCCAGGCAGGCACTTGTGCTGCTGAGCTAAATCCCTGGCCCATTGATTTCTTGATAATAATTCTTTTTGGGGTGAGGTGGAATCTCAGTATTATTTTAATTTCCATCACTTGAATGACCAGTAATGTTTTCACATATTTATTTGCTGTTTGTATTTCTTCATCTGAGAAGTATATATTCATCTCAAGATATCCTTTTTGGATTGGGTTCTTAAATCTGGGAGGGCTGATTTTTAAAAATTATTTACATATTCTTGATAGTAATCTTTTGTCTGAGGAATAGCTGGCAAACATTTTCTCCCACATTGTGCTCTTCACTCTGTTGGTGGTTTCTCTTGCTATGCAAAAGCTTTTCAACAGAGTGAGATCCTAGTTGTTGATTTTTTATGACAGTGCTTGTGCAATCAGGGTTTTCTTCATAAAATCTTTGCCAGAGAAGAGACAAGATGGCGGACTAGTAGGTAGCAGGAGAAAGACCCTCTCTGAGAGAGACAGCTCAAATACCAGAATAAAACACCCTGGAGAGACCCAAACAGAGAGAGATAGACTCTCACAACCCAGAAAGAAACTAAAGCGCAAAAACCCGCTCAAATAAGAGGTCCTGGGGCTACTATTAGTGAAGATAAGATCAGCGAGCACAGCACCCGCCTCAAGATGCCTGAATTCCGCCCGACCTGAACAAGCGATCCGCGCCGAAGTGACTGGCTTGAGCCGCTGAAGCGCGGAGCTGAACAGCCCGGTGTGCAGCTCGCCGGGACCGGCACTGCACACGACCCACCCAGAGGCACTGTGAATTCCCACCACAGCCGCACTGAAGTTGGAGGTCGGGCAGTCCAGCAGTTCTCGGGGACACGGTGAGTGATGGCAATAAGACCCTCCCACAGGAAAGGGGAAACTGACTGGATGACATGTTGGATTTGGGCAGGACAGCCCTAACTCCATAAGGAAGTGGCTTCAGCTGGTTACTCCCCTCTCCAAGTGGATTGGTGGAATCTGCTTGGACTAGGCCACGCCCCTGGCGGGGACCCAGTTACTTCCCTGAGATCAGTGCACACTGATGCAGTGAAGGCCTGCAAAGGTTGACTGGCCCAGAAGGGAGGAGCTAGCGCACACTGCCTGTGGGTGAACTCTAATCTCTGATAACCTATTGAAGAGGGCTAAAGCTCCTAGCCTGGGGCCCTCTAGAGGAGCCTTAACCAACAAGAAAAGGGTCTGGGAATTACACTGTACACTTGTATGGAAGGAACCAAAAACATGACGAAAGGGAGAAATAAGAAAACACTCCCAGCCCCCAACCCTGAGAACATTGATCCAGGAGAGGTAAATACAAAAGAGATTGAGGGCAGCAAAAATGCAACATCAAACACAGCATTAG
>PVJX010042968.1:0-13906 GCA_004027295.1 Dolichotis patagonum | reverse complement strand
GCTAGGCTCTTTTTGTGTGTGTTTTATGTCTATTGGTCCTTGATTTAAAATCTAAATTTTCTCCTACTTAGATCCTTTGTTCCTATTTCTAGTGTATGTTTTTCTTCTTTCCATCTTTCTCTTCACTGATCTTGAATAGAGTGGAGCAGGGGAAAATATTTTTCAAATTTTACTAGTCCAATTATTCTGTTTTAAATGATGCCACATCAGCAGTCATATTGACTTCTAAAGCCCAGGCAATATGAAAATGGAATAAAAGTATCAGCTGTAATGTTGTCTTCTGGCTTGTGCTGTGAAATTATTTTATCTCAAAGCATATTATAGATTTAAATTGTGTTGTAAGGTATACCAAATTTTTTCTGAATGCGAAAAAAGAAAAATATTAATATTTTTGAACAAATTCATATTAGGCATTTACTGTGTACCTAGCATCATACTGATTATCTGCACCTTGTAAATGGTACTTCCAATCTTTTGATGTTCTATGTCACCTGTGGAAGTAAGAAAAACACGAATGAAAGAATTATGCAATTATTAAGCCATGAAATTATCACACAGATTTTCTTTAACAGTTTAGCTTGATTCTCATTTTCTCCATGAAGATTCTTTCATCATTCTTGAAAAAGTTATCTTTGAATTCACCTATGCCTTTATTTATCTATCTATCCATCCATCCATCCATTCATTCATGCATCCATTTAACCATCCATCCATCCATCCATCCATCCATCTATCCATCCATCCATCCATCCATCCATCCATCCATCCATCTATCCATTGACACACACATGCACACACACCTACCTTGTGCTCACTTTTAGCAAGGTAATGTGCAAAGAACAATGGAGTTCCCATTCTTGAGGGCTCACAACTTGGTAGAAGAGTACTTATAGTAATAGCAGTTACACTTATTGAGCTCTGAATCTAAGTTGGGCATTGCAAAAAGCATTTTAAAGTATATTATTTCATTGAATCCTCAGAGAAACCACTGAAGTACCACTTTATTTTATTTTTATATGTGTTATTGTTACATGTAGATCAGATTTACTCATGCTCATTAGTATTTAGTTTCTGTTGTATGACACTGAATTTTTTTTGGCAAAAATAAAAAAGTATTTTACACAAATGGTTATGGTTTATGTCCGTGGCCCCCAGGCCTCATGCGTTTGCATTGTGCATTTGTGATTGGTTCATTGTCTAGCGCTTGGATTGATGGTGTCAGTGCTACACCTGCCTAGGGGTGGAGCCAGCATTCAATGTAATGGCTGCAAGAAGGCGTCTCTTTCTCTTGCTGGTTTCTATCTTGCTGTTTGTAGCCGCCATGAACTGTGGCCCCACCATGCCACCCTGCCTTGGAGCCAACTGAGTATGGATTGAAACCTCCAGGAACTGTAAGAAATAAACCTTTCCTTTCCCAACTTTGGGCATCAGGTATTTTATCTCAGTGACAAGTAAAAAGTAACTAAGACAGAATTTGGTACTGAGAGTGGGGTCATTGCTGTGACTATACCTGACCATGTTTTTCGAGAGGCTTTGGAAATGGCTTGTGGGCAGAGTTTGGAAAGGTCCGGACATGTCACCTGGATGCATAGAGCTGGAGCAACTTAGACTGTTCTGTAGAGGAGATTCTGGTCAGAGCTCAGAAGTCCAGAAGGCTTGTAGAAAGCCTGATGGTAAAGACCAGGCTTGGGAGGTTTCTGCTGGGAAGAAGGACTGTATTTGTTGTAGGACTCTCCACGATGTGTGTTATGGCTTGGCAGAAAGTTTGTCTACATTTTGCTCATGCCCAGAGACTTTGCCTGAGACTGAGATTAAGGGCAATGGACTGATTAATCTAGCAAAGGAAATTTCAAGGCAGCCTAATGTTGAGGTGGTGGCATGGCTAATGTTGGGGACTTTTAGCCAGATATATGTTGCAAATCAAGAACAAAGAGCCCAGCAGGTGATTTAAAATGCTGTGAGTTTGGCCAAAAGAAAAACTCCAGTAAATCTGTGGATTGTAAAGATAGAGCTGAGACTTTGACTGCTGAGAAGGAACAGAAAAATAAGAAAGATGGCCAGGGGGCATCCCAGAAAGCAATGGGTCTCCATCCTTTGCAGCCTCAAAACTGCAAAAGTGAAAGAATTTGCTCAGAGGAGAAAGCTTCAGAGCACCATGCTCCAAAATGGCAACAGAGGCCGTCATGGTTTATGTTGGTGGCCCCCAGGCCTCATGTATTTGCATTGTGCATTTGTGACTGGTTCATTGTCTAGTGCTTGGATTGATGGTGTCAGTGCTATACCCTCTTAGGGAGTGGAGCAAGGATGTGATGTAATGGCAGGAAGAAGGTGTGTTCTCTCTTTTGCCGGTTCTTGCTTGCTGTTTGTAGCCGCCATGAACTGCGGCCCTGCCATGCCACCCTGCCTTGGAGTCAACTGAGTATGGACTGAAACCTCCAAAAACTGTAAGAAATAAACCTTTCCTTTCCCACCTTTGGGTATCAGGTATTTTGTCTCAGTGATGAGTGAAAAGTAACTAAGACAGAGGCCACATGAGGTTCCAGAATAACGCCAACATAGAGAAGCTTTTCTGCACAATCAGGTAAACAGAGCCCAGCAATCCAGGCACCGGACCCCTACAGCCAACAGAGAGAAAAGCCTGGCTACTGCTCCAGCTGGCAGCAAACCTCAGTGGCATCCACATGGTGCTGATTTTAGGTGCAAGAAAAATGCGCAAATTCTGAGAGTAAGATGGCTTCCACCTCGATTGCAAAGGGCCTGGGAGGCCAAGCAGTGTGCCCCTGAGAGGGCAATATGTAAAGATGTAAGGGTGAAGCCAAAGGTGCAATGGAGACCCCAGAAGTTTGCAAAAGCCAGGAATGTGGATCATCCAAAGAAAGCTGCAAAAATGGAGCAGAGAGAGTTTAAGAGGGAAGCTGGGGAGCTGAAATCCCTGGAAGTGCCCTGGGGGTGGAATCACCCAAGCCTTTTGGAGCTTGCAACCAGATTGCTTCAAATGCTAAGTGTAGAACTCTAGGACTTAATGTTCGCCCTGCTGGATGTTGGACTTGCTTTTTTTCCAACGCTTTGAAGAATGGATTTTAAAGGACAATGGAAGTTTAGAGTAGGAAAGTATATTAGGGAATGGGAATAGCTCCTGAGAGATAGGAGCGTCCCAAAAGTGGGTTGCTACCAAGACCCTTTGTCATGAATAATTCATACAGCAAAGTCACAACATGGGTATAATGTGGGTCAAACTACAATCATCCTATAGGATTACAAGTACAGCCACTTGGCTAATATTGATCCAGTGGGGAGCAGATCACATTGCAAGGGAACGTGGAAAGAACAAAGGCATTTTTGGGGAAGAATGGATCCAGGTGCTCTGGTCACCCACCTGGGCACTGATTCCTAGCTGGACTTCCTGGATCAGGCGGTGCTAATTATAGTATAATTTCAAGTTGCTGCTTCTCCCTTAGGGAGGCATGTGGGCTGGTTGTTGCACCTTTATTTCAAGGCCTGGTCTTCTTCAATGTGCCTCTGGTAACAATTCTGAGGTTGTTACTTTTTTCTGCTGACTTCTTTGAGAGCCCACTCCTTCCGTGACTGTATATGAATTTCTACTAACTTTGATACCTATAATGCTTGAACTTAGTTACCAGTCTCCTGAACTTAATTTGTTCCACTCATGTGGTATTTATTGGATATGAGCTTTTAATAAAAATAGCAAATTCTTGGAGTCAGGTGATGTGAATGTTCCTGTGTCCTTTGGCATTCACTGGCCAATGCCATCATTTTAGTTAAAGTTAAACTTCTATTGCCTCAGTGTTCTCATTTGCAGAAGTGGGACAATAGTTCCTACCCAGGCAGGCTGCTCTGAGGACTAAATGAGACAATGGATGGGGGACAGTGATGTGGTACCAAACAGGTGGAAGATACTCCATAAATTCCTCCTCCTATTGGGCTTTGACTTCTCTAGATCAGCAGGCCAGTATTGTTCATAGTGGGAGTTTAGAATCTGGCTGGTCAGTGAATAAAGACTTTTCTGAGTCCTGTGAAACTATACATTGTCAGTTCTTATTTCACAGTTAACTCTCTACTTTACTCATCTTAATTTTAGCTAGCATACAGACATATTTTAGAACCTTACTGCCCCCTTCATCCTGAATAATTGAATCATCATCATCATTGGCAGCATCATCTTCAAACCCTTCAACAAACCCTTAACAAATTCCTGGTCACAGTCTTCAGTGGGTACAATTTGGTGATGCTACCTCTCTTCCAAGTGACTCATGTGAGTCACCAATTTGCAGAGCTACTAACCAAGAGTGGTTTTTTTTTTTTCCCCAATAGTCAAGTGTTCTCTATAGGGCTGCTAGATAAAATACAGGGTGAGCAGCTAAATTTGAATTTCAGATGAACAGTGAATACTTTTTAGAATAAGTATATCTCTAAATTCCCATAGGGTATACTTATACTAAAATATTCATTGTTCATCTGAAATATAGATTTAACCGGGGCCCTATATTTTTATTTACTATATCTGGCAACACTAGTCTCATAATGGTGCAGGAATATGAGAAAAAGAGCCAACATTTTTACATTCTTTCTATCACCCTCTGAGTTACATATAGTGATCTTCCAGTCATTTCTGCTCAACAAGAAACACACATTGTTAACTGTGGTTGGTTAGTGGAGGCTCCTGAGATTTAATTTTTTCCACCATAGACATTATTTTGTATACTTCACCAATATAAGTTGGTTTAGGGGTTGCAATGGAAGAGTTGCCTTGGGAGTTTCTAATTTTTAAGGGTCTAGGCGGCTTCTTGTCATATTGGGGACAGCCTGCAGCTAATAACGCCACTCGCAACTCTTCTCCAATATTCCGTGCTCCCATTTCCCTAACTTTGTGCTACTTCAAATCCTCAGTTTTTTTCTCCTCTTATTTTTATGATCTGAAAAAGCCTGGAAAGATGAAAAACTGTTCCAAGCATAATCGAAAGTCTATCTAATCATAATGAGTCCTGCAGCAGACTTGTAAAGAAGGCAGATCAGACCCACTTAACCGTAATGGTCCTACAAAGTAATGAAGACTCAAGTGGTCCTTATTAGGTCTCAAGCTGTGAATCAGGACTCATCTCACATTCTGATTGCTGAAGGAAATAGGTAATTGATGCGACAGAATGGCCATTATTATTATTATTACTTTGAAAAAAACCCAGCCGCAGCAGCTAGAAATCTTCCCCCAGCCTCCTTGGGGTATACCAGGTGTGCAGACTGAGGGTTGCCCTTCTATTAAGTTTTCAAATGGGGGCTCTAATAAATTTTGCATTGAAATAAGTAATGACCACATTTAACGACCAGTTTGTCTGAGTGTTAACAGCTTGTGAGCCAACAAATGAGTCATTAACAGGTGCTAACTTCTACTTTCTGGTTTAAACAATCCTTTCTATTTCTCTACTGTTTGGGTTGAGAGCTTATGCAAATTCCTGGCTAGGTTTTCATTTTTCTTGTGAGAGGCAGCTTTTATTAATCAGTTAGGTACTTCCTGCTAATATCTCCTTTTTTCCGGAATTGTTGCTTATGTCGTCTGTATCTGAATACATTTTTTCGAATCCTTTTCTCCCCTGAAAGATGAAGGTATCCTGGAATAGTCTGGTCCTGGGATGAATTAGGTAAAAAGTCTTGGAGAAAAATCCACTTTTGAAACATGACATCATGTTTCACTTGGGAGAAGGAATGCAAATACGTTGAAAATGTCACAGATTTGAGGCATCATTTATATCACTGAGTGGACGCGACAAAGGCTGTCATCTCTGTGCTAGACATGAACAGATACTTGTATTTGAAGAGATGTGATTGGTCCACTATTGGTCTACTATGTGCCTGTAATATACATGTAATGGGCTTGGGCTCCCTTGAAAGATCTTGTCTTCCAGTCTTTGTTTTTTTCAAAATTTTTTTTGTTTCCCCTTGTTTTTGCAAATTATTATCCAGTATAAAAGACATGCTTCCCTCTCTTAACTTACCCTTGGGGGACTAGAATTGGGTGATTGGGGGGATTGTGGGTTTGGGCTTTTAGTCCTTTTCACACTGTGCTTCATTACATGCACTTTCTGTATACAGAAGGGAAGTCAGAAGACAAGAAATCCAAGTTCTGCCCATCGGGACCCATCGTCACCTTCTTGTGTGTATGAAGGAGGCCCTGGATTATACTTTCTTATTTCCATAGCAGTGCCCACCCCCATCTATTTGGGGCAAAGGACCACTCCACCCTACTGAAAACTGATACTTGGTAAAACACACTTGAATGTTCTGGCGATGTCGAACAAGTCTCTGAGCATGTTGTCTCAGCTTCTGCATTTCTCTTATTCTGGTAATTCGGAGTGTGTGAGCCAGTATTAGTTGTCCACACTCTGGAACTGATGAGCCCTGAGTTCTTGAGTCTTACCTTTCCACAGTGGGGAAGGTTTAAGGGAAGAAACTGAGTTTGGGCCACTGCTTTGCAGGGCTTATTTCTTTGATGCCTTTTTAAAAATATCTGTTTGAGACAGGTTCTCACTATGCAGTTCAGGCTGGTCTTGAGCTCACTTTGTAGCCCAGCTGGTCTCGAACTTGCAACAATCCTCCTGCCTCAGCCTCTTGAGTGTTGGAATTACAGGCATGTGCCACCATGCCTGACTTTTGATGCCTTTAATGGATGTATGGAAGGCAATGACTGAATCAGATTTTCAGTGAAGGGCATTTGTCTGAGGGCCCAATATTTTAAGCATAAGTTTCAAGATAGTTTACTGAGGGAAATACATATTAGTTATCAAAACAAGTTTCTCTTGGATGTTCTTCAGACCAGTGCGGCGAGAGTCCTTGTCTTGATTAATCAAAGCTGGGCACACAGATGTAGGCACCTTGCCTGGCAATGGTATTGCTGTTTGGGGAATGAAGAGAAGAGTGGGCTGGATCTTCTTACACATGGAAGCAATTCATACAATAGACTTTTTATAAGGCTTCATGCAGTTTATAAATGTTAGAATTTTAAAACTTAATAATGTAGCTTGTAGGGATGATGACAGAAATCTGTAAAATGGCATTTGAAAGCACGTTGAAGTTTTTTTTCTCAGATGCTACAGGGTTTAATTGTATTGTTAACTTTAAAGTAGCATTCACCTTCAGTTTATAGTTATGTTTGGTTTGCCACAGGATCTGAAATACAAAAACCCTGCTTAAAATTGCGAGTGGATTCTGACACTTTAATACCTTTCTCCTAAAGGCTATCTGCATGTCATTCAGGTCATATTAAAAAACAAAGCTCTGAAGTTAAAAGTGAACAACTTTTATGAAAACTTGATACCGTGAAGTGGCCAGCAGTAATCATGTAAATATCAATTTTAATTTATATCAAAGGTTGTGCTGAGTTTGAATTGAAGTCTTGAACAATTTTATCATTGTAGCTCTTAGAAGTTTCTTTGCCTGTTCTTTTCTCATGAATATACTGGTGTCTTTTAGTGTTTAGGCTGTCGCTTTTACTCTCATCTATGAAACACTTACTACTGTGAGGCAAGAGGATGGACTCTGAGTATCCACAAGGAGATAAGAAACGTGCCCTGCCACTCCTGGTGTGTACAATGAATTAGGAAAAGAGCTTTGCGGCCGTGCAGGCAGCTTGGTGATCTGAAGGAGAACAGTCAGGTACTGTGGGGATACAGATGAAGACAGAATCACTTCTGAGAAGTATTTGGAGGGAAGCTGGAAGACTTGATGGGAGAGATGACACTCCAGACAGAGGGCTGCAAACTTTTTCTATCATGGGTCAGATAGCAGGTTTTAGATATTGTAGGCCAGATGGTCTTACTCAACTCTGAGATGACAGCTGTTTGTGTTCCAATAAAATTTTTATTTACAAAAACAGGTGGTGGGCCAGATTTTGCCTATGGGCCATAGTCCATCTACCCCTGTTGCAGACCTTGAAGGGAGCAGAGATTTTGGACAAGTCAAATGTGGAGTGGAACTGTGTGTACAGGGGGTTGTGGAAGCAAACAAGTTGTAATAATTGTGAAGGGCCAATAACCAAAGCCTCATATCATAGGTCAGAATGTACTTTTGAGGAAATAAAGAGGAGAAAGGCCTAGAAAAATGTCGATCAATTTAAAAGATATTTAGGTGCTAAACTGAGTAATCTATACATCGTTTTCAGAGTAATGAAAAATTACTGTTTGGGTCAGGACAGATCCAGTTATATGGCAGTAAAAACAAAATAAAACAATAAAAAACATTTTCCAGAGTCTTTTCAAACCATATCTTACTCCTTACACATGGAAAGATTGGTATGGGTGAGGCTTTTCTAAACATGACAGCAGCTCATCCTCCATGGTGGCACAGGTCCATATTGCCATCCTACCATCTCAACACTGGGCTTCCAGAGGCACCACAGCAGGAAAAAGAGCATGGGGAATGCACACTTGCTTCCGGGTGTCTAGGTCCAGAGATGATGCTCTGTCATCCACAGCCCGGAATTAAAGGTGTTGGGTGACCTGGACTGGGGGGAGGCAGGGAGAATAGTTCAGATGTTGCTGTGAAAGCTTTTCCAAGAGACACTAACAAACCAAACTAATGCGGAGGCAAAGGAAGTGGAAAGAAAATGAAGGATGAGAAGAAATTCATGACTAGTTGTACATGATGATGAAGAAAAGACTTGAGCGAATATTATTTCCTTGGCGTATAGCTCGTAAATTTGTTCTGGGAAGGCAGAAAGAAGAGAGAAAATCATAGAAAGAAATACAATTCAGTTTTGGGGCACATTGATTTTGGAGCACTGCGTGGACATCAAAGAGGACATTTCATCCTAGTTGCAAATTGCAACTGAGTGATTTTAGATGTAATAGTTGAAGCTTCAAAAATAGATGAGTTACTGAATGGGAAAAATAAAGAAGAGACAGGGACAGCTGGGAAGAACAGGGACAAGGCAGGAAAGAATGTTCATAGGAAAACAGCAAGAGCAGGATTGTTATTTTTCACAGAAGCAGGTGGAGATGTTTCAAAGGGAACATGCTTAACACTGTGAACAAGTGCAGAAGAATGAACAGCGCAACGTGCTGGACACTGCTGCTGCCCTATTAACTCCCCTTGCCTCTCTGTTACTGTTTCTGGGTGCCCCTTGCCTAGCCTCCATGTGCTTTTGAATCCAAATCCTGGCACCTGTGACTTCCTGTGACTATTGAGGTTACTGGGACAACTTTGCTGGGAAGTTCAGAGAGAAGAAAGTGCCAGGAATTTACCTTCCCCAAAATGCATCAATGCTTATTCCACCATATTTCAGATTTTCTTGCAAAGACAAAGTTTACCTTCCCTCTGTCCCATCTGCGCTTAGTCTGTGACAGGCAGTTAAAGAGTATGAAAGCAATGCTCATGCTTCACACAGACAGCACCGGTGTATGATTTATACTCTAAAGCTTCCTTTTGGGACTTTGGTTGGCTTCTTCCCCTATACTGTCCTGCTTCTCTCCCGCCCCAAGGGCACTGCTTTAATCCCTTGCCTATAAATTGTCATTGCAAGGTCTGCTTCAGGGGAACTGGGTCTATTATAGTGTGGTCTTGAAAAAACAGTCCTGATGATGAAGTAATCACTAGAAAATCTTGAGAGAGTGGAGTAATGAGAAGCCAATGTCAAGTTGTAAAGGGATAAAGAGTGAGTGAATAGGAAGGAGCAGACCGGAGGCAGCTTGAGAATATTCAATAAAGAAATTCTATGGAAACAGGTGAATGACAGAGTAATAGGGTCAAATAATGTTGCTTGTTTGACTTTAAGAGTGAACGAAGTCCGAGCACGTGGATAGTCAGAGGAGATGAAGCCAACGAGAGGGAGAGATTGAAGGTGGGCTAGAGGTGACCACAGAGGAGGTAATAGAGAAAAACTTGGAGATAGGAGACGGGGATGACAAAGAAGGACATATAGTATGTCCTTTGATCTAGATATGAGAGGAGACTAAGACCATCTGGGGTGGGGAGTAACAAAGTGAATAGTACCAAAGGTAGAAGCCAGGAGGAAGGACTTAGATGACATAGTACAACTCTTTCATTTTGCAGATCACAAAATGTCCAGAGCGGAAGTCATCTAGGCTAACGAGGTGTGGCCCAGAGACCCCCAGAAGGACATGCCTCATGTGCTCATGCCTTCTGTTGCTGTACTTTCCTTACTGATCCCAGCAGAGATGCAGAGGGCAGGCCCTCGGGGTGTGAGGACTGGGAGGGTGGGGGTGCTGACACCTGTGCCTGTGACAGAATGAAGTGATCTCAGTCTCTCTGACAACAGGACTTCCTGAGTGCCTCAAGACACAGGAAGGTGGCAGCTTCCACAGAGGGTGTCACTGTGAGGAAACAGCTTTCTGAACAGATAACTGTGGATTTGGGAGAAAATAATGTGGGCAGGAAGAACTGGTTCCTGAGTCCCAGGACAGTTTTCAAAATGATTTGAAACTGTGGGTTTATTCTCATGCCATATACACAAGCATAAAGACTCCCTATTTTAGGTCATCAACAAAGAAAAAGTCTAGCAACTCTCCTGACTCTGGAAGGGGTGGAGGTCAGGACAGCAAAGAAGTAGAAGGAGTCTTACGAGTTCTTTGTGAGGGTCTGGAATTCAACTTAAACCATTAGCTATTGGACATTAAAAAGGCACCTTTATTTTTGCAAGAGGATTTATGGTCTTTTATATGTTTATTTTTCCTTCACTATTGGACATCCAAGGAGGAAAGAACATAAGGGTCAGAGACTCCCTCTGTCCAGCCATAGGCCACAGCACTCCAGGTTCCTGAGCTGAAGGTGTTCCCAGGGATGGGGTGATGGTGGTGGTGGGGGCATTTCCCCACTAATGGCTCATTCTCACTGCACTCAGCTTTGCCCCATCACCCGTCCAGAAGTCACTCACTGACCCCCTGTCACATTTTCATAGCATTCATGTGTTCTTATTTGGAAAGTGAGATATGCTACAACAGCACCATCACAGTATTTACCTGGGAGGGAAGCAGCCTTTCTATGTAATCAGGAAGTTCGATAATTGCTTTACTTAACTAAACTAGAACTTATGCTAATTTCAACTGAACTAAAAATTAAAGGATTCAAAGTTAGAGCTCCCCGGGAAAAACTGGGTACTCCGTGAAGGCTCTTTAGAGGAAGGAGTGGGACATATAGTCCTGCCAGGGCAGGCAGAATTTGGAAGGTGGGAAGAAGCCACAGCATCTCTGCTAGGTGCAGGAGCATTTATGCTTCTGCACATCACATGGATGTGTCCTCTGCAATGTATGCTTAAGCAAATTCAGTGCATAAAGGTGGCATTGATTTGTTTTTGTTCCCAAAGCAAATGAGTTTATGTGGACAGCACAGGAGCTCATTAAGTGCTCAGTGGATTTAGTACAGGCAGTTTCTGAGAGACTGGAATGCTGAGCTTGGCCACACTGAAAGATCACTCCGTCAATACTTACTGAGGGACTCTAGTTGCAAGTATTCTAAGGAACTGCTACAGGAGATACAAGAAGCAAGATATCCCTGCCTTCGAGAAACAGATGTTCAGCGATGGGCAATGGACACAAGCAGAAATTCAACTGTTCAAGGCTCTTGAAGAATCATAAATTTCACCAAAATAACTTCTGATTTTGGAGGCGCTTGGAGGAGATTTGCATGGGGGAGTGTTTGTTATACTGGTATGTTTTTTTTGTTTTTAAATAAGACTCAGTTTTTTTTGAGAAAATTTTAATGTAAGCAATGGCAAAAATATCTAAAGGAAGCACATGATTGGTCTCACGAGGCTTCGTGTTGAATCTGAATATCTTAGTTCTTTCGTTTTATCTTGTTTTATCTCAACATTTTGCTTTTATCCCGTGTCGTGGTGGAGTAGATTAGCATGGAGAAGTAATTTCTTTAGTTACCTCCTGACTTCATTTGCCTTCTTTTCTCACCATTCTTGTGGCAGAGCCAGAACTGCTAATGTGCCGTCATAAAGTGCCTGTTTGAGTTTTACCTCTCGCCTCAGCATGTGGTCACCCATTCATGGAGGCGCTAATGAGCAAGAGGAAAGTCGAGATATTCACAGCAGGGCTGGGGCAGTGATGGAGGGAAGTGGAAAGATTGTAGTCACTTTGAAATAGTGAATCTGCGTGTCTGAAATGAACGAGTATCTATCCATGGACAAGAAGACGATTCAATAACTGGTGATTGTACCTGCTCTCTCCTGTTTTAGGAATCACTCGCACTTTGCCTCAGACTTAGTTCTTTGTTTCTTGATCATAACCTGGATAAAGATGAAAGTCTTTCTACAACTGAGAAGAGAAATTTCACAGATAACCCAGATGTACCCCAGCCGCCAGCAAAGAGTTGATGGTGCCATGCCTAATTGACAGTGGAGGGGGAACCTCAAGTTACGTGCCTTTTGACTAAAGTTCTGTATTAGCTGCTTGCTTGGAAGGAGCAGATGTTTTGGCTCTGGTGGTCACTGCTCACCTCTGTCTGGGAGGTGCATCAATCACTTTAATTATAATAGAACATGAGGCCAGGAACTGAAGGAGAAAAATCAACCCAATCCCAAGAACAATCTTTCTTGATGAATTCTCCCCTAAATCGAAACAATTCACTGGGTATCCCAGCTGGGGTTCATATGCTTTTGATTACTGTGGGCTATTTAGCTCTACAAAATGACAGGCTGCTTAATGGACTTTTAATGGTTATAGGTTTCTCTCTCTTTTTTTTAATGAGCTTCACCAGTTTGTTACTAATGCCCTGTAGAAATCTGGCGAGGGGCCAGACTTGATGTTACACATTTCTGGCTTCCAGGCGGCATACATGCAACCATCCTAGCCAGTGGGAAAGTATGTTGCCAATCGCTGGGTGATGCCATTAGGGCAGGCAGAGTGGGAAAGCTAATTGACTGCCCTGTAGTCCTAATAATTATGTCATTTTAGAGAAGGTGGTTGTCCTTCTTAATTGAAGTTACTCTGAAGGTTTCTTGCTTCAAAGACTTGGGGAATTCCAGGTAATAGGAGGGTTTGTGAAGTTGAGAGAATCTCTGCCTCCAATTTCCATACTGCTTATAAGAGGCGTCCTTCAGACACAGTTGTATCCTGTCAACTGGAGACTGTGAGCCTCTCAAACCCAAGCCACTTTCATCCAGTCACGCACTTGCCAGATTGCAACCATGGTAGGTGTTAATTCATGCCCACTAAAAAGAAGCCATAAGCATACAGTGGGAGTTTGGAAGAGGAGCTTTATTGGAGGAGTTCAGTCTGAATCACTAGCAAAAGAGCAGAAAGCCTGGGTGAAGAGCGGAATAGTGCGAGTAATGAGAAATGAAGGAGACCAAGTGTCCCGAGTCACTAACGAAAGTAATACCAACTCCTAGTTCTTCTGGCACTAAAAAATTGTGCTAAACACTTTGCATGTATCACCTCACTTCATCCTTAAAATTAAGCAGAGAGGGAGCACTGGCATGCTGGTTATGTGTAACAGCTCTGGTGAGGTAGCAGAGGGTTGCCTGCATTTTTAGTGTTTGTTGATTTCTGTGATAAATACTCTCAATCTTCCTTGTTTCATACTACCATTGTGATGCCAGCCACCTGGAAAAATTCTAGAAAATGTAACAACTGGCTTTTGAGAGCTGCTGTAAATATAACATCATGGGTAGGTATAATCATCCCAATTTACAGGTGCACTGAAGGGGATTAATGAAGAAAATAACAGGCCAATGTCATAGAGGAAGTAAAGGACCGAATCCAGGTCCACAACGACTTCCGCTTTACTAATCTTGCTTCCCATACTACTGGGAAAACTAGGAACTGAGAAACATAGACTATACTGTGCTCACTCTGACTGCCTGGAGTTTTCCCTGTAGATTATGTATTACTGATCTAGACTTACTTGGCTTGTTGAGACGAAGTATTGCTCC
>PVJX010042967.1:0-13893 GCA_004027295.1 Dolichotis patagonum | reverse complement strand
GTTACTTGTTGGCTTGGTGCCCTAAGTTCAAACAAGGCACAAATCTCAGGAAATGCTCTTGCTTCTTGTTTCCCCACACTGTGGTGGCTGCAGCGTGCCAGACCACCATCACTTACCACGGTGGAAGGGAGGTTACTGGTTGGCTTGGCGTCCTAGATCCCAACATGGCACAGATATCAGGAAATGCTCTTGCTTCTTGTTTCCCCACTCTTGGGTGTCCGCGGCTTGCAAGACCACAGTCACTTACAAGGGTGGAAGGCAGATTACTGGTTGGCTTGGTGCCCTATGTTCCAACATGGCCAGGATCTCAGGAAATGCTCTTGCTTCTGGTTTCCCCACACAGGGATGGCCGTTGCTTGCCACAGCACAGTCACATACCAAGGTTGAAGGCAGGTTACTGGTTGGCTTGGTGCCCTAAGTTCAAACAAGGCGCAGATCTCAGGAAATGCTCTTGCTTCTTGTTTCCCCACACTGTGGTGACCACGGCATGCAAGACCACCATCACTTACCAGGGTGGAATGCAGGTTACTGGTTGTCTTGGCACCCTGTATCCCAACATTGTGCAGGTCTCAGGAAATGCTCTTGCTTCTTGTTTCCCCACACTGTGGTGGCCGCCGCTTGACAGACCACAGTCACTTACAAGGGCGGAAGGCAGATTACGGGTTGGCTTGGAGCCCTATGTTCCAACATGGCCAGGATCTCAGGAAATCCTCTTGCTTCTGGTTTCCCCACAGTGGGGTGGCCGATTCTTGCCACACCACAGTAACGAAACAGGGCAGAAGGCAGATTACTGGTTGCCTTGCCACCCTAATTGCCAACATGGTGCAGATCTGAGGAAAAGCTCTTGCTCCTTGTTTCCCCACCCTGGGCTGGCTGCAGCTTGCCTGACCACAGTCACTTACCAGGGCGGAAGGCAGGTTACTGGCTGGCTTGGTGCCCTAAGTTCCAACATGGACAGGATCTCAGGAAACGTTCTTGCTTCTTATTTCCCCACCCAAGGATGGCCGTGGCTTGCCAGACCACAGTCACTTACCAGGGTGAAAAGCATTTTACTGGTTAGCTCGGCACCCTAACTTTCACTAGGATGCATATCTCAGTAAACACACTTGTTTCTTGTTTCCCAGCCCTGGGATGGCTCGGCTTGCCAGACAACTGTCACTTTCCAGAGATGAAGGCAGGTTACTTGTTGGCTTGGCGCTGTAAGTTCCAACGTGGTGCAGATCTCAGGAAATGCTCTTGCTTCTTATTTCCCCACCCTTGGGTGGCTGTGGCTCGCCAGACCACAGTCACACACCAGGCCGGAAGGCAGGTTACTGGTTGACTCGGCGCCTTAAGATCTAACTTGGCGTGGATCTCAGGAAATGATCTTGCTTGTTTCCCCGGCCTGGGGTGGCCGCCACTTGCCAGACCACCATCTCTTAACAGGGAGGAAGGCAGTTTACTAGTTGGCTGAGGGCCCTAATTTTTAACATGGTGCGGATCTCAGGAAATGCTCTTGATTCTTGTTTCCCCACCTGCGGTTGCTGCGGGTTGCCAAACCACAGTCACATACGAGGGCGCAAGGTAGGTTACATATTGGCTCGTGCACTACGTCCAAACATGGTGTGGATCTCAGGAAACGCTCTTGATCCTCGTTTCCCCACACAGAGTGGCCGCAGCTTGCCAAACCAAAGTCACTTACCATGGCAGAAGGCAGGTTACTTGTTGGCTCGGCTCCCTAAGTTCCAACATGCCGAAGATCTCAGGAAATGCTCTGGCTTCTAGCTTCCAGGCCCTGGGGTGTCCCCGGCTTGCCAGACCACAGTCACTTATCAGGGTGCAAGGCACATTACTGGTTGCCTCGGCCTCCTAAGTTTCACCATGGCTCAGAAGTCAGGAAACGCTCTTGCTTCTTGTTTCCCAACCCTGGGGTTCCTGCGGCATTCCAGACTGTAGTCACTTACCAGGGCGCAAGGCAAGTTACTGGGTGGCTCGGTGCCCTAAGTTGCAACCTGGCACGGATCTCAGGAAACACTCTTGTTTCTTGTTTCCCCGCCCTTGGGTGTCCACAGTTTGCAAGACCACAGTCACTTACAAGGGCGGAAGGCAGATTACTGGTTGGCTTGGTGCCCTATGTTCCAACATGGCCAGGATCTCAGGAAATGCTCTTGCTTCTGGCTTCCCCACACAGGGATGGCTGTGGCTTGCCAGACCACCGTCACTTACCAAGGTTGAAGGCAGGTTACTGGTTGGCTTGGTGCCCTAAGTTCAAACAAGGCACAGATCTCAGGAAATGCTCTTGCTTCTTGTTTCCCCACACTGTGGTGACCGCGGCATGCCAGACCACCATCACTTACCAGGGTGGAAGGCCGGTTATTGGTTGGCTTGGCACCCTGTATCCCAACATTGTGCAGATCTCAGGAAATGCTCTTGCTTCTTGTTTCCCCACACTGTGGTTGCTGCTGCTTGACAGACCACAGTCACTTACCAGGGCGGAAGGGAGGTTACCAGTTATCTCGGTGCCATAGTTTGCAACATGTCACAGATTTCATGAAATGTGTTGCTTCTTGTTTCCCTGCTCTGGGGGCGCCGCAGGTTTCAAGACCACAATCACTTACCAGGGGATAATCCTGGTTACTGGTTGGCTCGGCCCCCTAAGATCCAACATGGCGTTGATCTCAGGACATGATCTTGCTTTTTGTTTTCCTGCCCTGGGTTGGCCATGGCTTGCCAGACCATAGCCACTTACCAGGGCGGAAAGCAGGTCATGTGATGGCTAGGGGCCCTAAGTACCAAAACGGTGTACTTCTCAGGAAAAGCCCTTGCTTCTTGTTTCCCCGTCCTGGTGTGGCAGCGGCTTGCCAGACAACAGTCACTTACGAGGGTGGCAGGCAGGTAACTGGTTGGCTCGTCGCTCTACTTTCAAAAATGGCGCAGATCTCAGGATTTGCTCTTCCTTCTTGTTTCCCCACACTGGGGTTTCTGCGATTTGCCAGACGACATTCACTTACCAGTGTGGAAGACATGTTACTGGTTGGCGTGGTGCCCTAAATCCCAACATGGTGCAGATATGAGGAAATCCTCTTGCTTCTTGTTTTCCCACACTGGAGTGGCCGATTCTTGCCAGACCACAGTAATATAATGGGGGAAGGCAGATTACATGGTGGCTTTCACCGTAAGTTCCTAAATGGCACGGATCTCAGGAAATGCTTTTGCTTCTTGTTTACCTGCCTTGGGGTGGTCGCGGCTTGCCAGACCACAGTCACTTACCACAGCGGAAGGCAGGTTACTCGTTATCTCGGTGTCCTAATTTCCACCATGGCTTGGATCTCAGGAAACGCTCTTACTTCTTGTTTCCCCACCCTGGAGTGGCTGCGGCTTGCCAGACCACAGTCACTTACCAGGGTGGAAGGCAGGTTACTGGTTGGCTCGGCGCCCTATTTTCAAACATGGTTCAGATCTCAGGAAATGCTTTTGCTTCTTGTTTCCACACATTGGTGTGTCCACAATTAGCCAGAACAAATTAACTTACCAGTGTGGAAGACAGGTTACTGGTTGGCTTGGTGCCCTAAATCCCAACATGGCACACATCTGAGTAAATCCTCTTGCTTCTTGTTTCCCCACACTTGGGTGGCCTCTTCTTGCCAGACCGCAGTAAGGAAATAGCGTGGAAGGCAGGTTCCTTTTTGGTTTGGCACCATAAGTTCCAACATGGTGCGTATCTCAGGAAATGCTCTTACTTCTTGTTTCCCCCCCATCCGTTGGCTGTGGCTTGCCAGAACACAGTCACTTACCAGGATGGATGGCAGGGTACTGGTTGACACGGCACCCTTACTTCAAACATGGCACGAATCTGAGTAAAAGCTCTTGCTTATTGTTTCCCTGCCCTGGGGAGGCCGCGGCTTGCCAGAACAGAGTCACTTACCAGGGCGCAATTAGGTTACCGGTTGGCTCATGCCCTAAGTTCTAACATGGCGTGGATCTCCTTCAAAGCTTTTGCTTCTGGCTTCCCCACCCTGGGGTGGCCGTGGCTTGTCAGATCACAGTCACTTATCGGGCTGGAAGGCAGGTTACTGGTTGGCTGATGCCCGAAGTTCCAACATGGCGTGGATCTCAGGAAATGCTCTTGCTTCTTGCTTCCCCACGCTGGGGTGGCCGTGGCTTTCCAGACCACAGTCACTTACCAGAGTGGAAGGAAGATTACTTGTGGCCTTTCACCGTAAGTTCCTAAATGGCGTGGATCTCAGGAAATGTTTTGCTTCTTGTTTCACCGCCCTGGGGTGGCTGCAGCTTGCAGACCACAGTCACCACCAGGGCAGAAGGCAGGTTACTGGTTGACTTGGTGCCATAAGTTCCAACATGGCGCAGATCTCAGGAAATGCTCTTGCTTCTTGTTTCCCTGCCCTGGGGTGGCCTCGACTTGCCAGAACACAGTCACTTATCATGGCGGAAGGCAGATTACTGATTGGCTCATCGCCCTACTTTCAAAAATGGCGTGGATCTCACAAAATGCTCTTGCTTCTTGTTTCCCCACACTGGGGTGTCTGCAATTTGCCAGACCACATTCACTTACCAGTGTGGAAGACAGGTTACTGGTTGGCTTGATGCCCTAAATCCCCACATGGTGCAGATCTGAGTAAATAATCTTGCTTCTTGTTTCACCACACTGTGTTGGCCGATTCTTGCCAGACCACAGTAACATAAAAGAGCAGAAGGCTGGTTACTGGTTGGCTCGGCACCCTAAGTTCCAACATGGCACGGATCTCTGGAAACGATCTTGCTCCTTGTTTCCCTGCTATGGGTTGGCCTTGACTTGTCAGACAACAGTCACTTATCAGCGCGGAAGTCAGGTTACTGGTTGGCTTGGAGCCCTAATTTCAAAAATGGCCAGGATCTCAGGAAACGCTCTTGCTTCTTTTGTCCCCACCAAGGGATGCCTTAGACTTGCCAGACAACAGTCTCTTCCCAAGGTTGAAGGCAGGTTACTTGTTGGCTCGGCGCCCTAAATTCAAACAAGGCACAGATCTCAGGATACGCTCTTGCTTCTTGTTTCCCCACACTGGGGTGGCTGCAGCTTGCCAGACCACAGTACTTAGCAGGGCGGAAGGCAGGTTACTGGTTGGCTTGGTGTCCTAAGTTCCAATATAGAGCAGATCTCAGGAAATGCACTTGCTTCTTCTTACCCCACCCTGCGCTGGATGTGGTTGGCCAGATTACAGTCACTTACCAGGGTGGCATTCTGGTTCCTGGTTAGCTTGGGGCCCTAAGTTCCAACATGTGGCGGATCTCAGGAAATTCTCTTGCTCCTTGTATCCCCACCCTCGTGTGTTCGTGGCTTGCCAGACCAGATTCACTTACCAGGGCAGCAGGCTGGTTGCTGGTTGGCTCAGTGCCCTAAGTGCCAACAGGCTGTGTGTCACAGGAAATGCTTTTGCTTCTTGTTTCCCCGCATTGGGCTTGCAGCAGCTTGCAAGACCTCAGTCACCTATCAGAGTGGCAGGCTGGTTAATGGTTGGCTAAGCTCCCTAAGTTCCAACATGGAAAGAATCTCAGAAATGCTATTGCTCCTTGTTTCCCTGCCCTGGGTTTGCCGTGGCTTCCCAGCTAATGGTCACTTACCAAGGTGGCAGGCAATTTACTGGTCAGCTTGATGCCCTCAGTTCCAACATGGGGCAGATCTCTGGAAACGCCCTTCTTACTTGTTTCCTTTCCCTGGTGTGGCTGCGTCTTTTCAGACCACAGTCACTTACCAGGGAGGCAGTCAGGTTACTGGTTGGCTCAGAGCCCTAAGTTCCAATATGTCGTGGATCTCAGGAAATGCTCTTGCTTCTTGTTTCCCCGCCTTGGGGTGGCCACAGCTTGCTAAACCACAGTCACATATCAGGGCGGCAGGCAGGTTAGTGCTTGGCTCAGCATCCTGTTTCTACATGGTGGGCATCTCAAGAAATGCTCTTGTTTCTTATTTCCACACCCTGCGGTGGAGGTGGCTTTCCAGATCACAATCACTTACCAGCATGGCAGGCATGTTACTGGTTGGCTCAGCGCCCTTAGTTCCAACATGGCACGGATATCAGGAAATGCTATTGCTTCTTGTTTCCCCGCCATGAGGTGACCATGGCTTGCCAACCAAAGTCACTTAACAGGGCGGCAGGATGGCTACTGGTTGGCTCAGTGACGTAAGTTCCAACATGGCACTGATCACAGAAAACGCTCTTGCTTCTTATTTCCCTGCACTGGCTTGCTTGGCAGCCATGCAGCTTGGCAGACCACCATCACATACCTAAGCAGGAGTCAGGTTAATGGTTGCCTCGGTGCCCTAAGGTCCAACATGGCGCGGATAACAGGAAAAGCTCTTGCTTCTTGTCTCCCCGGACTGTGGTGGCCATGGCTTCCCAGACCACAGTCAAGTACCAGGACGGCAGGCAGGTTACTAGGTGGTTAGGCTCCCTAAGTTCTGACATTGTGGATCTCAGAAAACGACCTTGCTTCTTGTTTCCCCGACCTGGGGTGGCCACTGCTTGCCAAACCACAGTCACTTACCAGGGTGTTAGGCAGGTTACTCGTTGGTTAGGCTCCGTAAGTTCCAACATAGTGCAGATCTCAGGAATTGCTCTTGGTTCCTATTTCTCCACCCTGGGTTTGCCACGACTTGCCAGAACACAGTCACATATCAGGCCGGCAGGCAGGTTACTGGTTGGCTCAGTGCCCTAAATTCCAACATGCCCCGGATCTCAGGAAACACTCTTAGTTCTTGTTTCCCAGCCCTGGGGTAGCAAGGACTTGCCAGACCACAGTCACTTATCATGGCGGCAGGCAGGTTACTGGTTGGCTCGGCGCCTTATGTTCCAACATGGGCCAGACCACAGGAAATGCACTTGCTTCCTATTTCCCCACCCTGGGTTGGCCACGGCTTGCCAGACCACAGTCACTTACCAAGGCAGCAGGCATGTTACTGGTTGGCTTGGTGCCCTATGTTTCAACATGGCACGGATCTCAGGAAAAGCACTTGCTACTTATTTCCCTGCCCTGGGGTGGCCGTGGCTTGCCAGATCACAGTCACTTCCCAGGGCGGCAAGATGGTTACTAGTTGGCTCGGTGCCCTAAGTTCCAACATGGCATGGATCTCTGGAAACGCCCTTGCTACTTATTTCCCCACCCTTGGGTGACCCTCTCTTGCGAGACCATAATCGCTTACCAAGTTTTCAGGCAGGTTACTGATTGGTTTGGTGCCCTAAATTCGACCATGGTGCAGATCTCAAGAAATGTTCTTGTTCCTTGTTTACCCACCCTGGAGTGGCCGCGACTTGTCAGAACACAGGCATTTACCCGGGTGAAAGGCAGGTTACTGGTTGGCTTCATACCCAAAGTTCCAGCATTGCACGGATCTCAGGAAATGATCTTGCTTCTTTATCCCAGCCCTACGGTGGCCGAGGCTCCCTAGGTCACAGTCACTTACCAAGATGACAGGCAGGTTACTGGTTGGCTTGGTGCCCTAAGTTTCAACATGGCATGGATCTCAGGAAATGCTCTTGCTTCTTGTTTCCCCACCCTGGGCTGCCCGCCGCTTGTCAGACCACAGTCACTTACCAGGGCAGCAGGCTTGTTGTTGGTGGACTCAGTGTCCAGATACCAACATGGAGTGGGTCACAGAAAATGCTCGCGCTTCTTGTTTCCCCACCCTGGGGTGGCCGCGGCTTGCCAGACAACAGTCACTTACCAGGGCAACAGGCAGGTTACTGGTTGCCTCAGCACCCTAAGTTCCAACATGGCATGGATCTTGGGAAACGCTCTTGCTTCTTGTTTACCTGCCCTGGGGTGGCCACAGCTTGCCAAACCACAGTCACTTAGCAGGGTGGGAGGCAGGTTACTGGTTTGCTTGATGTCCTAACTTCCAATGTAAAGCAGATCTCAGGAAATGCACTTGCTTCTTCTTTCCCCGCCCTGTGCTGGATGTGGACGGCCAGATCACAGTCACTTTCCAGGTTGGCAGGCAGATTCCTGGTTGGCTCAGGTCCCTAAGTTCCAACCTGTGGGGGATCATAGGAAATTGTCTTGCTCCTTGTATCCCCACACTGGGGTTTTTGTGGCTTGCCATACCAGAGTCACTTACCAGGGCTGCAGGCTGGTTGTTGGTTGGCTCAGTGCCCTAAGTGCCAACAGGGTGCGTGTCACAGGAAATGCTCTTACTTCTTGTTTCCCTTCCTTAGGGTGGCCACGGCTTGCAAAACCACAGTCACATCCCAGGGCAGCAGGCTGTTTATTGTTTGGCTCGGCGTCCTGTTTCATCATGGCAGGCATCTCAAGAAATGCTCTTGTTTCTTATTTCCACCCCCTGAGTTGGAGTTGGCTTGCCAGATCACAGTCACCTACCAGCATGGCAGGCAAGTTATTGGTTGGCTTGGCGCCCTTAGTTCCAACATGGTGCAGATATCAGCAAATGCTATTGCTTCTTGTTTCCCCACCCTGAGTTAACCGCGGCTTGCCAACCAAAGTCACTTACCAGGGCGGCAGGCAGGTTACTGGTGTGTTAGGACCCCTAAGTTCCAACATGGCATGGATCTCATAAAACGACCTTGCTTCTTGTTTCCCTGTCCTGGGGTGGCCATGGCTTGCCAAACCACAGTCACTTGCCAGGGTGATATTCAGGTTACTGGTTGATTATGCGCCGTAAGTTCCAACATCGTGCAGATCTCAGCAATTGCTCTTGGTTCCTATTTCCCCACCCTGCATTGGCCACGGCTTGCAAGAACACAGTCACATACCAGGGCAGCAGGCAGGTTACTGGTGGGCTTGGCGCCCTATTTTGAAACATGGCCTGGATCTCAGGAAACACTCTTACTTCTTTTTTCCCTGCCATGAGGTAGCAACGGCTTGCCAGAACACAGTCACTTACCATGGCGGCAGGCCGGTTACTGGTTGGCTCGCTGACCTATATTCCAACATGGGGAGGATCTCAGGAAATGCACTTGCTTCCTATTTCCCCACCCTGGGTTGGCCGTGGCTTGCCAGACCACTGTCACTTACCAAGGCAGCAGGCATGTTACTGGTTTGCTCGGTGCCCTACATTTCAACATGGCACGAATCTCAGGAAATGCCCTTTCAACTTATTTCCCCACCGTGGGGTGGACATGGCTTGCCAGACCGCAGTCACTTACCAAGGCAGCAGTCAGGTTACTGGTTGGCTCAGATCCCTAAGTTCTACCATGGCTCGGATCTCAGGAAATGCTCTTGCTCCTTGTTTCTTTTCCCTGGGGTGGCGGCACCTTGCCAGAGCACAGTCACTTCCCATGGCGGCGGGATGGTTACTAGTTGGCTCAGTGCCCTAAGTTCCAACATTGCATGGATCTCAGAAAACGCTCTTGTTTCTTATTTCCCAGCACTGGGGTGGCTGTGGCTTGCCAGACAACAGTCAATGACCATGGCAGTAGGCAGGTCACTGGTTGGCTCGGCCCCCTATGTTCCAACATGGCATGGATCTCAGAAAACGCTATTGCTTCTTGTTTCCCGACCCTGGAGTGGCCGTGGCTTGCCAGACTGTAGTCACTTACCAGGGCGTCAGGATGGTTACTGGTTGGCTCAGCGCCCGATGTTCCAATATGTCATGGATCTCAGGAAATACTCTTGCTTCTTGTTTCCCCACCTGGGGGTGGCCACAGCTTGCCAGACCACATCACTTCCCATGGCATCAGAATGGTTATTCGTTGGCTTGGTGCCCTAAGTTCCAACATTGCATGGATCTCAGAAAACGCTCTTGCTTCTTATTTCCCAGTACTAAGGTTGTTGCAGCTTGCCAGACAACAGTCAATTACCATGGTGGCAGGCAGGTTACTGGTTGGCTCGGCCCCCTAAGTTCCAACATGGCGTGGATCACAGAAAATGCTGTTGCTTCTTGTTTCCCTGCCCTGGGGTGGCCGTGGCTTGCCAGACCACATTCACTTACCAGGGCGGCAGGATGGTTACTGATTGGATCAGTACCCTAAGTTCCAACATGGCACAGATCTCAGAAAATACTCTTGCTTCGTGTTTCCCCACCCGGGGTGGCCACGGCTTGCCAGACCACAGTCACTTACCAGAGCAGCAGCCTGTTTACTGATTGGTTTGTTTCCTTAAGTTCCAACATGGCGGGGATCTCATGAAATGTTCTTGCTTCTTGTTTCCCAGCCATGAGTTGGTCATGACATGCCAGACCACAGTCACTTAACAGGGCAATGGGCAGGTTACTGGTTGGCTCAGCAAACTAATTTCCAATATGGGGCAGATCTCAGGAAATGATATTGCTTCTTGTGTCCCCACCTGGTTGAATGTGGCATTCCACAACATCGTCATTAACCAGGGCAACAGGGTTGTTACTGGTTGGCTCAGCGCCCTAATTTCCTACATGGCACGGATCTAAGGAAATGCTCTTGATTCTTGTTTCCCCGCCCTGTCGTGGCCACGGCTTGCCAGACCACAGTCACTTACCAGGGCTGCAGGCAGGTTACTAGTTGGTTAAGCGCCATAAGTTCCAACATGGTGCGGATTTCAGGAAATGCTCTTGCTTCCTATTTTTCCGCCCTGGGTTGGCTTCGTCTTGCCAGAGCACAGTCACTTACCAGGGCAGCAGGCAGGTTACTGGTTGGTTTTGTGCCCTAAAATCGAACATGGCACGGATCTCAGGAAATGTTCTTGCTTCTTTTTTACCTGCCCTGGGGTGGCCGTGACTTGTCAGAACACAGGCATTTACCCGGGCAAAACGCAGGTTACTGGTTGGCACCACACCCAAACTTCCAACATGGTGCGGATTGCAGGAAATGCTCTTGCTTCTTTTTCCCTGCCTAGGGTGGCTGTGGCTCCCTAGACCACAGTCACTTACCAGGGTGGCAGGCAGGTTACTGGTTCACTCGGTGCCCTTAATTCCATCATGGGGCATATGTCAGGAAACGACCTAGCTTCTTGTCTCCCTGCTCTGGGGTGGCCACGGCTTGCCAGACCACAGTCACTTAGCAGGGTGGCACAATGGTTAATGGTTGGTTTGGGCCCCTAAGTTCCAACATGGCATGGATCTCAGGAAATGCTCTTACTTCTTGTCTCCCTAGCCTGGGGTGGCCGCAACTTCCCAGAGCAGAGTCACTTACCATGTTGGAAGGCACAGTACTGGTACGCTTGGGCCCCTAAGTTCCAACATTACGCAGATCTCAGGAAACACTCTTGCTTCTTGTCTCTCTGCCCTGGTTGGCCGCAGCTTACCAGACAACAGTCACTTACCAGGGCAACAGGCATGTTACTGGTTGGCTCAGCGCCCTAAGTTCCAACATGGGGTGGATCTCAGGAAATGCTCTTGCTTCTTGTTTCCCTGCCCTAGGGTTGCTGCTGCTTGCCAGCCTACAATCACTTAACAGGGCAGCAGGCTGGTTGTTGGTTGACTAGGCGCCCTAAGTTCCATCATGTTGCGCATCTCAGGAAAGGCTCTTGCTTCTTGTTTCCCCGTCCTAGGGTGGCCATGGCTTGCCAGACACGAGTCACTTACTAGGGCAACAGGCAGGTTACTGGTTGGCTTGGCGCCCTCATTTCCATCATGGCGTGGATCTCAGGAAATGCTCTCAATCCTTGTTTCCCCACCCAAGGGTGGCCACAGCTTGCCAAATCCCAGTCACTTACCAGGGCGACAAGCAGCATACTGGTTGGCTCTGCACCCTAAGTTCCAACATGAGGCAGATCTCTGGATACACTCTTGCTTCTTTTTCCCTGCCCTAGGGTGGCCGTGGTTCCCCAGATCCCACTAACCTACCAGGGCGGCAGGCAGGTGACTTGCTGGCTCAGGGCCCTAAGTTTCATCATGGTGTGGATCTCAAGACACGCTCTTGCTTCTTGTTTCCATGCCCTGGGTTGGAGGCGGCTTGCCAGAACACAGTCACTTAACAGGGCAGCAGGCAGGTTGCTGGTGGCTCGGCGTGCTAAATGCCAACATGGTACAGATCTCAGCAAATGCTCTTGTGTCTTCTTTCCCTGCCCTGGGATGAAGGCAGTTTGCCAGAACATAGTAAATTACCAGGGCAGCAGGCAGGTTACTGATTCACTCGGTGCCCTAAATTCCAACATGGCGCAGATCTCAGGAAACACTTTAGCTTCTTGTCTCCCCGAACTGGGTTGGCCACGTCTTTCTAGACCACAGTTACTTACCAGGGCAGCAGGCAGGTTACTGGTTGACTCGGCGCCCTAATTTCCAACAAGGCGTGGATCTCAGGAAATGCTCTTGCTTCTAGTTTCCCCAAAATGGGGAGGCCGTGGCTTACCTGACCACATTCACTTGCCAGGGCGGCAGGCAGGTTACTGGTTGGCTAGGCGCCCTAAGTTCCAACATGGCAAGGATCTTGGGAGATGCTCTTGCTGCTTGTTTCCCCACCCTGGGGTGGCCACGGCTTGCCAGACCACAGTCACTAACCAGTTCGGGAGTGAGGTTACTGCTTGGCTTGATGCCCTAAGTTGCATCATGTGGTGCATCTCAGGAAATGCTCTTGCTCATTGTTTCTTCACCCTTGGATGGCCACGGTTTGACAGACAGCAGTCACTTACAAATGCAGCAGGCGGGTTACTGGTTGGCTCAGCACCCTATGTTCCAACATGGCACGGATCTCAGGAAATGCTCCTACTTCCTATTTCCAGGCCCTGGTGTGGCCACGGCTTGCCAGACCACAGTCACTTACCATGGCGGGAGGATGGTTACCCATTGTCTCAGTGCCCTAAGTTCCAACATGGCACAGACCTCAGGAAACGTTCTTTCTTATTGTTTCCCTGCCCTGATTGGCCGAAGCTTGCCAGAGTACAGTCACTTACAAGGGCGACAGGCTGGTAACTTGTTGGCTTGGCACCCTAAGTTCCAACATGGTGCAGAGCTCAGGAAACACTCTTGCTTCTTATTTCAGTGCCCTGGGGTAGCCGCGGCTTGCCAGACCACAGTCACTTACCAGGGCGGCAGTCAGGTTATTCATTGTCACAGAGCCCTGAGTTCCAACATGGCACATATCTCAGGAAATGCTCTTGCTTCTTCTTTCCCCGCCCTTGAGTGGCGGCAGCTTGCTAGACTACAGTCACATACCAGGGCGGCAGGCAGGTTACTGCTTGGCTCAGCGTCCAAAGTTTCAACAGGGCACGCATCTCAAGAAATGTTCTTGTTTCTTGTTTCCACGCACTATGGTGGAGGTGGCTTGCCAGATCACAGTCACTTACCATGGCAGCAGGCAGGTTACTGGTTGGTTCAGTGCCCTAAGTTCCAACATGGCGCGGATCTCAGGAAACGCTCTTGCTTATTGTTTTCCTGCCCTGGCGTGGCCATGGCTTGCCAGATCACAGTCACTTACCGGGTTGGCAAGCAGGTTACTGGTTCACTCGGTGCCTTTAATTCCAACATGGGGCAGATGTCAGGAAATGATCTAACTTCTTGTCTCCCCACACTGGGGTGGCCGTGGCTTGCGAGACCACAGTCACTTAGCAGGGCAGCACAATGGTTACTGGTTAGTTTGGCCCCTAAGTTCCAACATGGCACGGATCTCAGGAAATGCTCTTATTTGTCTCCCCGGCCTGGGGAGGCCACGATTCCCAGAACAGAGTCACTTACCAGGGCGGAAGGCACGGTACTGGTTCGCTCAGGCCCCTAAGTACCAACATGGAGCAGATCTCAGGAAACACTCTTGCTTCTTGTCTCCCCACCCTGGTTAGCTGCAGCTTACCAGACCACAGTCACTTACCAGGGCGACAGGCAGATTACTGGTTGGCAAGGCGCCCTATGTGCCAACATGGGGTGGATCTCAGGAAATGCTCTTGCTTCCTATTTCCCCACTCTGGGTTGGCCACGGCTTGCCACACCAAAGTCACTTACCAGGACGGGAGGCAGGTTACTGGTTGACTTGGCGCCCTAAGTTCCAATATGTGGCGGAT
>PVJX010042966.1:0-13954 GCA_004027295.1 Dolichotis patagonum | reverse complement strand
GAGACAGAGAGAAGAGAGAGAGAGAGAAGGAGAGAGACAGAGAGAGAAAGAGGAGAGAGAGAGAGAAGGAGAGCGAGACTGAGAAAGAGGAGAGAGAGAGAGAGAAGCAGAGAGAGTAAGAGAAGGAAACAGAGAAGGAAAGAGAGAGAGGAGAGAGAGAGACAGAAGAGAGAGAAAGGAGAGAGAGACTGAGAGAGAAAGAGGAGAGAGAGAGAGAGAGAGAGAAAGGAGAGAGTGAGAGAAGGAAACAGAGAGAGAAAAGGAAAGAGAGAGAGAGAGAGAAGGAGGGGGGTTAATGGGCTTCAGAGACTTCTCTGTCTGGGTCAATTTATCTACTCCTGCTTCCTCTCTTCTTCCACCACTCCTGGAACTAGGGAAACTACACTGGCCTTTTCACTCTTTTACCCTAAGTCTCACCGTGCCCATTCCATTCAGCAGAGACACCCACTTTCCTGCTTAGCCTTGACCAGACTGTCCTCCCCACCATTACTTGTTCCATTTCTCAATCCTCTCCTCCAGGAAGACCTCCCTGACTGTTCCTTCTCTGAGCTCTGTCCTCAAGATGATGCCTTTCTTGATACAGTAAAGCCCAGAAACTCAACCAGGGACTCCTTGTTCAGTGCTATGCTTTTGTTGTGATATAATTAAAGCCAGTTTTAGGCTGGATGCAGTGGAGCATACCCATAGTCCCAGCTACTCTGGAGACTGAGGCAAGAGGATAAATTTGAGCCCAGCCCAGGCTCCTTTTCTACTCAACAAGAACCTGTCCTAAAATAAAAAGTAAAAAGGAACTCAATGTGAAGGCCCTGGGTTCAACCCCAGTACCACAAAAAGTAAAATAAAAATAAAGTAGGACTAGAGATAGAGCTCTGTACTCCTTGTGTTCAATCACCGCTATTGCAGTTAATTAAAAATTTTAGCCAGGCATGATGGTACATGACTGTAATCCCAGAATTTGGGATGCTGAGGCAGGAGGATTGCCACAAGTCAGCTTAAGCTACATAGTAAGTTCAAGGCCAGCCCGAACTACATAGTAAGACTCTATCTCAAAAACAAACAAACAAAACAAAATTAACTAATTAAACAAATTTTTTTAAAGTGCTAGCAATGTAGCTTGGTGGTAGAATGCTTGCCTACCATGATGCAGCCTCTAAGTTCAATCTTAAGTACCATCAAAACTAGTTCTATGTATGAGGGGTTAGATCAGAGGCCTCACAAAATTCAGTGGTACAAATAATTTCTTTTTTTTCTTTTTTCTTTTTGAGACAAGGTCTTGCTGTGTAGTCCAGGCAGTCCTTGAACTCTCTATGTAGTCCAGGAGTGTGGCCTCGAACTTTTGGCAGTCCTCCTGCCTCAGCCCCCCAAGTGCTGGGATTACAGGTGTGTGCCACCATGCTCTGCTAATGTACACCAGAAATTAAAAGAGGAAAGGTTTATTTCAGCTCAGTTTGTGGAGGTTTCAGTCTGTAGTCAGCTAGCTCCAAGACAGCTTGGCATGGCAGAGAGGCATTGCAGAGGACAAATAGTGCTTGGCAAAGCAGGCAAGAGACAGCAAAACAGGAAGCAGCAATAGCAAGCCTTCTTTGTCCCTTTATGCTCCATCCAGGCTTCAAGCTTATTGATTGGTGTCACCTACACCCAGGGTGAGGCTTAATCCCAGTCTGACATGCTCTAGACCCAGCCAGCTCTGGAAACCCCTGCCTATGAGTACATGAGGCTTTGAGGGGACATCTAGACACAAGCTGTAACAGAGGGTAACTTTTCAGTAGCATGTTAAGTAGTCAGCCTGAATTAGCTCCTCAGAGGAGAAGGTAGATCCCAATGCAAGGTACCCATGAAGCCCCTCTCATTGGGAATGAGCCTCAGGGCTCAATTTCAGTCGGGGGAGGAGAGGGAGGTCAAGGAAGGGTCAGAAGTATTGTGCTGGAAACAGGAGTAACACGGCTGTGTGATAGCTCAGCAAAAGAGCATGTGCTTAGCATGTGCAAGGCTATGGGCTCAAGCCCAGTACTAGGAAAAAAGAAGCAAAACCCACACAAAACCACCAAAAACCAGGAGTAGTGAACACTGAAGATGCCTTTAAAGCTGGAGTCCACTCCAGATTTTGGCTTTAGGTGAGTGCAGTAGTACCCACCTATAATCCCAGCTATTCAGAAGGTTGGGGCAAGAGGATCAACAGTTTTAGGTCAGTTTGGGAAATGTTGTCTCAGAATAAAATATTTATAAAAGGGCTGGGATGACCAGGCATGGTGGTACATACCTGTATCCCAGCACTCAAGAGACTGAGGCAGGAGGATTGTCATGAGTTCAAGGCCAACCTGCGCTACATAGTGAGTTCAAGGTGAAATATATAGCAAAACCCTGTCTCAAACAAAACAAAACAAAACAAAACCAACTGAACAAACAAAAAAAACAGAAAAACAAAAAAAGGGGCTGGGGAGTTGCTTATGGTAGTGTTCTTGGGTTCAACTCCCAGTATTGAAAAAAAAAAAAATTCCAGGGTCAACCCTGCCTCCTGGTCATTCCTAACAGGATCCCGGTGGACTGAGGGAGCTGCTAGAAGACTGCTGGGATGCAGACCCAGAAGCCCGGCTGACAGCTGAGCGCGTGCAGCAGCGTCTGGCAACCCTGACCTGTCCTCGGGAGGCTGACTCCCTCCCAGAAGGCCATGTTCACGGCTGTGCTCCTCTCCACCCAGAAGACTGTCCCTCTCCTCCTGCCCCTGTCATTCTCCCCTTCAGGCCTTAGCTAACTGCCTGCCACTCCAACATATACTCTAGTGTTTAGCAAGGCCCTGGCTCTAGGAATCCTCAGCCTGCCAGTGCTGACCTTCATATGTAAGCGCACAGTTCATGTGGAATCTGTGTACCTGCGAGCACAAAGGCAGTTAGCATGTACTGTGTGGTTTGCCTCCCCCATGGCTTTCCCACTCACTACACCCTTGGACTCCTTTGCAGTGTCAAGTCCACAGTGGTTCTGACCAGTATATAGTGGTTGTATGCATAGGATAAAGAAGAAAGTTAGCTTTCCTGACTCTTGTTCTTGGCTTTCCGCCCTTCCTGTGACCATAGGTCTCCTTCACTCTTCCCTGCTCCCAGCATTTAAATGGTGGGATCTCCTGCGGAGCACTGGAGAAAAAAGCATGAACATAATGAGGTAGCTGCCCTGAAGGTGCTCAGGGACCTGCAGCTCCCATTTTGAGGTCCTGTGCAGTGTGAGGGTTAGCCCAGGGCTGCAGGTTGGAGCTGGCTTGTGCCTGCATAGCACTTTCTCGAGAATCTCCCAGGGCAGTAGGGAGTCCATGGCCTTCTGAGAATGGGGTTGGAGATAAAGGTGGGGGGAGTAGTATGCAATACAGGAAGAGACCCCAAGTAATCTGGGTTAGCAAAAGTGAAAGAAGCAAAGTGGAAAGAGGAAAAGGGATGTGGGAAACTACCCAAGGTCTTACGAGCCCTGTTGGGAAGTTCTCCCTCCATTTATTTTTGTGTACATTCTCCTATCACCAACATATACTGAACACTATTTTCTGGATAATCTTGAAACATAGCTTTCATGATTTCTTGCCTCTGCTCAATAGCGCACTTGTGTTTTCCATGAAAGTCTTGTTAGCACCATTTTCAGGAAACCGAGAAGTGCAAAAATGTGTCTAAGGGGTCATGTGTGGTATTGTATACTTGTAATCCCAGCATTCAGAAGGCTGAGGCAGAAGGTTTCCCCTGGGCTACATAGTGAGTTTAAGGCCATCCTGGACTACCTAGTGAGACACTGACTCAACAAACAAACAAAAACAAGAAGACTTCAGCTTCTAAATAACAGAACAAGCCAGGCATGGTTGCACATGCCTGTAATCTCAGCACTCAAAAGGCTGAGACAGGACAATCATTGCAAGTTTGTGACCAGCCTGAACTACAAAGTGAGCTCAAAACCACCCTGAACTGCATAGCAAGACCCTGTCTCAAAAAGAGGAAGAAAAAGAAAGAAAGAAAAAGCCAATTTAACAACATAGTGAGACAATTTAACAACTGTCTAAAAAAAACAAAAACAAAAACAAAAACAAACTAGCTCAATCCAAAGGCCCCAGGTTCAATTCCCAGTATTGGAAAAAAAAAACAGTTAAAAATCTGGGTACAGTGGCACATGCCTGTAGTCCCAGCTACTTGAGAGGCTGAGGCAGGAGTTCCTTGAGTTCAGACCAGCCTGGGTAATATAGTGAGACCTATTTTTAAAAACATTTATAAAATCTTGAAATGGAAAAGGTCATGAAGTAAGAATCTACAAGATAATGATAAGCATAAATGATGTTAATCGAAAATTGCCCCATTTGGCTGAAGATACAGCTCAGTGGTAGAACATTTGCCTAGCATGGATTTGATCCCCACCCTTGGGACAAAAAATTCAACCTATAGTTATTGTGGTGGTGCACTCTTATAGTCTCAGCTACTTGGGAAGTGGAAGCAGATTCCAGGCCAGCCTGAGCAATTTATGGAGCCTCTGTTTCAAAATAAAATAAGAGCTGAGGATATAGTTCAATGACAGACTTGTACCAGTACCAGTACTAGCATGTGTAAAGGCCCTGGGATTGAATCTTCAGCACAACAAAATCAAAACCACCAACCAATCAAACAAACAAACATCTATGATCACAAGAGAGACACACAAATTCCAATATGAACCATTTTGCAAAATGCCTGACCAACGGTTCAAAGCTGTTTGTTTTGTTTTTCAAAACAAAAAGTCTGAGAAGTTATCACAACCAACAGGAGGTGTGACAACTCAACACAGTGTAGTAACAAAAAGGGTTGTACAGATTCAGCTTGACCTGGCTGCAGATATCTTGACATGACTGTTCTAGAATAATCCTTACTTTTTCTTGCATAGTTTCCCCGTGAGCCGTAAGTGGATAGAACCATTCCTGTGGTATGTGGAGCTTTCTAACTGGACCTAGACACCAGGCATGTGCCTGCTTCTTTAATATTAGTTTAAATTAAAGCCAGTACAGCTGGGTGTAGTGGTGCACCTGGAATCTGGCACTTGAGAAGCTAAGACAGCCTGGGCTATACAGTGAGTTCAGCCTGAACTACAAATAGACTCTGCCCCAGAAAACAAACAAGAAACAAGAAAGATAAACCAGGTACATTAGAGTTAGTGCGAAGTTACTTTTGTCATAGGCCCATATACACTCCCTTCCTTCTCATCTACATTGCAGGGATCCAGCTGGTCTTTTGGCCACTCAGGACCATACTTCCTTCAGGAAGTCCCCCAACAAACTTCACTCTGATTTAGATATTCTTCTGTCTTACAGCACATAGACTAGGACTGGATTGTTCTGGAACATCAACGTGGGAGGGGGACTAAAGAAAGCTGAATAACGTGGAGTTTCATTAATAATCATGTACCAGCCTTGGTTCATTGGAGCTAGGGGTGACATTAGTGTTGAAACCCGTGCTTAGCATGCTCCAGGCCATTGGTTCAATCCCCAACACTACACAGTTGGTTCATTAGGTGTAACAAATGTATCTTACTGCTGTGAGAAGTTTATTAATAAAGAGAAGTAAGTATGGGGTTTATGGAAACTATACTACTTTTGTAATTTTTCTAAAAGTCCAAAAAGACTCTAAAAAATAAACTTTATTTAAAACCACCACCACTACCACCTAGGTGCAGTGGCACCTGACTGTAATCCTGGAACTCTGAGAGACTGAGACAGCGGGACCACAAGTTCAAGCCCAACCTGGGCAATTTAGTGACTTAATGAAAACTTATCTCAAATTTTAAAAAAATTTAAAAAAGAACTGGGGACATAGCTCAGTGTAAAGGCCCTGGGATTAATAAAGGCCCTGGGATTAATCCTTACCACAAGAGAGAAGAAGCAGAGGGAGAGAGGGAGGGAGAGAGAGAGAGAGAGAGAGAGAGCTGAGACACAGACAGACAGACCAACAGAGAGAGAGAGAGAGAGGAAAGAAAGAAAGAAAGAAAGAAAGAAAGAAAGAAAGAAGAAACGAAAAAAAGAAAAGAAAAGAAAGGAAAAGAAGAAAAGAAAAGAAAAGAAAAGAAAACCAGCTAAGTATAGTGGCATATGGCTGCAACTCCAGTCCTCAGGAGCTGGAGGTAGGAGGACGAGTTCCAGTCCAGCCTGGAACATGGTTAAGTTTGAAGCCAGTCTGAACAACACAGTGAGACCCTGTCTCAACAACAACAATAACAACAAAACAACCCAATCCAGGTGCACAGCGCATGCCTATAATTCCAGCTACTTGAGAGGCTAAGGCAAGAGAAGCCTTAAATTCCAGGTGAGATTGGGCAATTTAGTGAGACTTGGTCTCAAGATTTAAAAAATAAATAAAAAGGGCTGAGATGTGGCTTAGTGGCAGAGTGCCCCTGAACTCTGTAACAAATACTGCAAATAACAAAACACACATACAAGCAGGGGATGGTGGCACTTGCCTACCATTCCAGAACTTTGGGAAGCTGAAGAAGGAAGATTTAAAGTTTGGGCTCATCTTGGACAATTTTGGAAGTTAGTGAGATGCTGGCTCAAAATTTTATTTTATTTATTTTTAATCAGATTTTATAGTTACCTTTTAAATATATATAAAGATCACATTCATCATAAAGAATTTGTACTTGTATATGACTTAACTCGATTTTCCTCCATTCCCCTACCTTCCCTTTAACTCTTCCTTTTCTCTCCATTTACAAAAGCTTTGTTTCCATGTTTTCCTTCTTTTTTAAATTTGCTTTTCCATTCTTTCCATTCCCCCTCTCCTCTCCTTTGTTCTCCTCCCATTTGAACATTTCTTCCTATTTCACAATACCTATTACACATTTGGGTCCTTATTTACACTTCTGATTTCTCACACCAGAGAAACGCTACAGTGTTTACACATGTGTGTCCAATTTCTTTCACTCAAGAGTATGGTCTCAAGGTGCATCCATTTTCCTAGAATGTATCCTTCTTTATGGCAGAATATTACTCCATTATATAAAACACTCCACATCTTTATCCATTCACCATATGATGAGCATTTGGATTGTTTCCAAGATTTGACAATTACAAACTGTGCTGCTGCAAACACAGGCGTGCATATATCTATGTGGTATGGTGCTTTTAATTCTTTTTTTTTTTTTTTTTATACCGGAGATGGAACTCAGGACCTCACTTTTGCCAAGCAGGCACTTATGCCACTGAACTAACCCCTCAGCCAGTGCTTTTAATTCTTTTGGAAAGATACCCAGGAAGGGAATGGTTGGGTCAAATGGAACCTCTAGTCCTAGTTTTTTGAGGAATGTCCACATTGATTTTCATAGTGGTTGTACCAGTCTTACTCCCACCAACAGTGAGAAGGGTTTCTTTTTCTCCACAGACCCACCAGCATTTGTTACTGTTTGATTTCTTGATAATAGCCATTCTTTCTGAAGATGAAAACTCAGTGTTGTTTTAATTTGCATCTCTCAAATGACCAGTGATGTTGAACATTTTTTCATTTTTGCTGTTTGTACTTCTTCATTTGAGGTGTGTATTCATCTCAGATGCCTATTTTTGGATTGGATTTTTAAATTGGGGGGGTCTGTTTTTTTTCAGTTCTTTGTATATTCTTGATAGTAATTCTTTGAGGAAAAGTTGGCAAACATTTTTTCCCACACTGTCAGTTCTTTCTTCACTCTGTTGGTGGTTTCTTTTGCTGTGCAAAAGCTTTTTAATAAGATGAGATCCAAGTTGTTGATTCTTTGTGATAGTTTCTGTGTGATCAAGGTGGGTTTTGTTCATAAAGTCTTTACCTACACCAATGTCAAGAGTTCTAGCTATCCTATTTTCCAGCAGATTTCATGTTTCTGTTTAAACATTTAGATCTTTGATCCATTTTGGCTTTAGTTTAGTGCATAGCGAAACATGTGGGTTTAATTTTAATCTTCATCATATGAAAAGTCAGTTTTTCTAGCACCATTTTTTTTGGGGGGGGTACCAGGGATCAAACTCATGACTGCACACTTGCAAGGCAGGCGCTTATGCCGCTGAGCTAAATCCCCAGCCCTCCAGCATCATTTTTATTAAAGAGGCTATCTTTCTCTCAATAAATGAGTTTGGCACTTTTTGTCAAAGATAAGGTGGCTTAGCATGTCTGGATTTGTTTCTGCATTTTTTTTTTTTTTTTTTTGGTACCGGGGATTGAACTCACAACCTCGAACTTGCCAGGCAGGTTCTTAAGCCACTGAGCTAAATCCCCAGCCTGTTTCTGCATTTTCTAATCTGTTCCATTGATCCCCAGGTCTTTTTGTTGGTGTTTTTTCCTCCAGTGCCATACTGTTTTGTTTTTTTAAGTCACAGTAGCTTTGTAGTCTGACTTCAAGTGAGGATTATGATGCCCCTTGCTTTGCCTTTGTTGCCCAGAATTGCCTTTGCTATTCTAGGTCTCTTCTGGTTTCAAATAAATTTTAGGTGTGTTTTCTCTATTCTGTGAGATATGCTGTTGGAATTTTCATCAAAATTGCACTAAATCTGTGTAACAGTTTGGAAGTATGGCCATTTTCACTATATTGGTTTTTCCTACTCAAATGCAAGGGATATTTTTCTATTTTCTTTCTTTCTTTTTTTGTACCGGGGATGGAACTCACGACCTTGAACTTGTCAGGCAGGCGCTTATGCTGCTGAGCTGAATCCCCAGCTATTTTTCTATTTTCTGATATTCTCTTCTATCTCCTTTTTCAGGGTACTATAGTTTCCCATGTAAAGGTCTTTTACTTCCTTCATAGATTGATTCCTAGGTATTTCAATTTTTTTGGATGCCATTGTGAAAAATATTGTTTCCCTAATTTCTCTCTCAGTGAACTGGAAGGTCATTCATTTATAGGAAGGCTATTGATTTTTGAGTCTTGACTTTGTATCTAGCTATGCTACTGAATTTGGTTATTAAATATAAAAGTCTGTTGGAGGGGATTTTGGGGTCTTCTATGTAGAATATCATGTCATATGCAAATAATGACAATTCATCTTCTGTTTTTCCTATGTTATTCCTTTCATTCCTTTCTCTGGTATAATTGCTCTGGCTAAAGTTTCCAGAACTATATTGAGTAAGAGTGTGGTAACACTGGACATCCTTGTCTTGTTCCTGATTTTAAAATGAAAGCTTTTTTTTTTTTTTTTTTTGGTACCGGGGATCGAACTCACAACCTCACCCTTGCCAGGCAGGTGCTTAAGCCACTGAGCTAAATCCCCGGCCCTTTTTTTTTTTTTTTTTTAAGACAGGGTCTTGCTCTGTAGTCCAGCAGGAAGGCCTTGAATTCACTATGCAGCCCCAATTGGTCTTGAACTCACAGCAATCCTTCTGCCTCAGCCTTGTAAGTGCTGGGATAATAGGTGTGCACCAAACCTGGCTGTCCATTTAGTGTGATGTTGGTTGTTGGTTTGTCACAAATGGATTTCATCAGATTGAGATAAAGACCATCTATTCCAATGTTCTGTAGGATTTTTATCATGAATGAGTGCCAGACTTTGTCAAAAGCTTTTTCTGTATCTATTGAGATGATTATATGATTTTTGTCCTTGGCTCTGTTATTATGGTATATCACATTTATTGATGTATGTATGTTGAACCATCCCTGCATTCCTGGGATGACTCCCACTTGGTCATGGTGTATAATCTTCTTCTTCTTCTTTTTTTTTTTTTGGTACCGGGGAAAGAACTCATGACTGCATGCTTGCAAAGCAGGCGCTTATGCTGCTGAGCTAAATCTCCAGCCCTTAATCTTCTTAATGGTTTGCTGCATTCTGTTTGCCAGTATCTTAATGAGCATTTTTGCTTCAATGTTCTTAGGGAGATTGGCCTGCAGTTGTTTCTTAGTTGGGTCTTTTTCTGGTTTTGGTATCGGGGTAATGCTTGATTCCAGGAATGAATTTGGAAGTATTGCTTCCTTTTCAATTTCATTAAAGCATTTGAGCAGTAATGGTGTTAGGTCCTCTCCAAATTTCTTGCAGAATTGAGTAGTGAATCCATCAGGTCTGGGCTTTTTTTTTTGGTTAATAGGTTTTTAATTACATCTTTGATTTCACTGATTGGTTGGTTTATTTGGAATTTTTATATCTTCTTGATTCAGCTTTAGTAATTCATATGTATATATAAGAATCTGTCCTTTTCTTCTGCATTTTCCATCATTAGAATATAAGTTCTCAAAGTAGGTCTAGATGGTCTGGATTTCTGCAGGGTCCATTGTGATTTCACACTTTTCATTCCTAATTGCATGAATTTGAATCCTTTTTTTAAAGAGGCAAATAGTTTTAATTCATCTCTTATACAATAGTGCAAAGTATCACCAATCAATATGATTTTTAGTGTCTACTGAATATTAAGATAATCACTTAAGCTTAAAATCAAAATTGCTCAGTTTATATAACTTCTATGTTTCTATACATTTAATGACTTACAGAATAGATGGAGAAAAGGAACATCATATAAAGTAAAATTTACACACAAGATGTGTGTACAAGTCACCACATTTAATACAACTTAGGTGGTTTCCATTTTCTTTTTTTTTTTTTTTTTGTACCAGGGATTGAACTCACAACCTCACACTTGCCAGGCAGGTGCTTAAGCCACTGAGCTAAATCCCCGACCCCCTAGTTTCCACTTTCTGAAAATTCTCAGAGCCTGATTTTCCTTTTCTTTTCTTATCTTTTCTTTTCTTTTCTTTCTTTCTTTCTTTCTTTTTTTTTTTTTTTTAGTACCGGGGGTTGAACTCATGACCTCACGCTTGCCAGGCAGGCACTTATGCCACTGAGCTACATCCTCGGCCCAGAGCCTGATTTTTTGCTGCTTCCATCACTCACTGATTTCATATTTATATCTCCAGAGCCATTTTTATTTGTGCCATCTTTTAAGGCAAAGTACTCCTGTGTTTTTGTGGGGTTTTTTTTTTGTACTGGGGATCAACCTTGTGGCCTCATCCTTGCCAGGCAAGCACTTATGCCGCTGAACTAAATGCCAGGCCCTTGCCTGTGTTTCTGAAAAGTTGTAAGAGAGGTTCCGTGCAGAATCTGAGTTTCAAAGGTCCCAAGCCTTCTGAAAACCGGTATATGAATGTGACTCCAAGAAATACTTCTCTGTGCCAAGGTGAACTAGGTGGGGATGAGCCAGGTCGCAGATGCACCACAGGTACAACACTGTAGCTGGACATCTGGGCCTGGCCTAGCCTGGAGCTTCACCCCTTACTGACCTTAGGGTTTGGGTGGGCCGGGCTCTACTCACTGGTCATACTGACACGGTTTCATTGGGCTGAGGCCGGATACAGAGCACACTTGACAGATAGCCAGGCCCGTTCACTCTTGGATTTGAGTCCTTTCTTTCCTTTTTGAGTAAGATTGGCTAAGGGTTTGTTGATTTTATTTAACCTTTCAAAAAGCCAACTCTTTGGTTCATTGATTCTTTATATTTTATTTTAGTCTCCAATACATTAATTTCTTCTCTGATCTTTAATTTCCTCCCTCGTATGAGCTTTAGGCTTGACCTACTCTTCTGTTTATAGAAGTTTGAAGTTTAACATTAAGTCATTTATTTGAGATTTCTGTTTTCCTGACGTGGGTATTCATAGCTATGAATTTCTCTCATAGGATTGCTTTCATTGTGTCCCATAAGTTCTGGTATGTTGTATTGTCATTATCATTTACTTGTAGAAACTGTTTAATTTCTTCTTTAATTTTATCTGTGACCCACTGGTTGTTCAGTAGAGTGATATTTAATTTTCATGTGTTTATTAAGTTCTTGTGGTATATTCTGTTTTGGGGTGGGACAATCTTTAGACATCTACTAAGTCCATGTTCAAAGGTTTGGTTCAGTACTAATAGTTCATTGTTGATTTTTTGTCTAGTTAATTTGCCTATTTGTGATGGTGGGGTATTGAGATCCCCCAATACAATTGTATTAATGCTTATTTGATTTTTCACGTCCATTAATATTTTATATAGTTGGTGCACTGGTGTTTGTTGCATATATATTTATGATTGTTATGTCTTCCTCGTGGACTGTTCCCTTTACAAGGATATAGTCTCTTCTTTGTGTCTCTTAATGAGTCTTGGCTTGAAATCCACTTTGTCTGCAAATAAAATAGCTACGCTGTTTTTTTCTGGGTTCCTTTTGCATGGATTATTGTTTTCCATCCTTTGACTTACAGTATACAAGTTTCTTTTTGAATTAAATGCGTTTCTTGTGTGCAGCATATTGGTGGAACTTGTTTCTTGATCCATTCTGCCAGTCTGTGTCTTTTGATTGGTGAATTGAGACCATTAAAATTGATAGTTATAACTGATAGGTACTGACTTATCCCTTATCATGTTATTTTCCTGTTGTTTGCTCCCTTTTTTCCCCTTTGTTTAATTGTTTGCCTTACCTGGTGGATTCTTTCTGTTGGGGTTAATGATGTTGTAGTTTTTGTTATCTCTTTCTAGAATGTCCTTCAGGACATTTTAGTACACTGGTTTGGTGTTCATGAATTTCCTCAGGTGTCCTTTGTCATGAAAGTATCTTATTTTTCCATCAATTTTAAAATATAGTTTTGCAGGATACATCAGTCTGAATTAGAGATTGTTTTCCTTTAAGACTTAAAATACTTCACTCCAAGTTCTCCTTGACTTGAGGGTTTCCATTAAGAAAACAGTTGTGGATCCAGCCACAGCAATGGCGAAACCCAGGAGCCTGCACAAAGAAGCAATTTGCCTGCCCTCTTGGTAAGCATCTCCTTGGGGCACGAGCCAGGAGTAGAACCAGAGAAAGGCCCCAGAGATCCAGCCGCAGCCATGGCGGAACCCAGGAGCTTGCACAAAGAAACAATTCGCCCGCCCTCTTGGTAAGCGCCTTCCTCTGGCGTGAGCCAGGAGGAGACCCTGTAGCGTCTCTTGAACCTACCGGGTGCGCGGGCTTGGAATCAAACATCCCAACCCCCTCCAAACACCGCCCCGGGTTAGCAACTGGGTACAGAAGTCTGAGCATCTCTTGGCAGGATGACTGAATGCAACATAGCAAATACAGGGGATCTCCTCTATCTTCTCTTTGAAAGCAAGTGTTGTTTTCAGTTTTGTTTCATTATTATTATTTGTTTTGCTCTATTCAATATTCTCTTTTGATTGATTTTATAATGTTATGTCTTTGGTTTGATTTTGCTATACTTAACTGACTAGACAACTATGGTGAAGATAATGAGATATACTATGGTACCTATTACTGTTATCCCGGTAACCTGCTGTGAAGTTCTGTATCAAATTCACTGCACTGTCTCAATTGGCTTTGTTCTGTCTTGTTCTGTTGTGTTTCTACTACCTTAAAAAAAAAAAAAAAACAGAATTACATAAGGTGATTAAAAAGCAAATAATAACAAAACAGATAAATAAGGTACTGAGCAAGCTGAAACATGATATAACTAAACAGATAATGGGCTTAAAAAGCAAAAGAAGAAAAAGAAAGTGCTCTAAAGGATATAACTGCATGTATGTTTAAGTGTGTAAGATAGATGACCCGTATTACTAAGTTTTTGTTGGATTGTTGAACAGAACTATTGGCAGCTTCACTGTTTGAATGTCTACTTTGTATGCTTTAATTTTGTAACATGAACAACTATTTCTAAGATGACAGTATGTAATTTATCAACTAATGATTTCTTACTGTTTTTAAAAAATTCTGTATTATTTCCACCCTTTTTTCTGTTTTACTTTTTTTTTTTACCTTTAAATAAAAAAAAGAAAGAAAACAGTTGTGATTCTGATGGGCTTTCCTTTACAGATGATTTGTTTCTTTTCTCTAACAGCTTTTAATACTATGTTTTTGTGTTGGATTTCTGGAATCTTTACTATATGTCTAGCTGTAGATTTTTTTTAAAATCATGCCTAATTGGTTCTATATGCCTCATTTATCTGGATGTCAAATTATTTTTCCTTGCCAGAGGAGTTTTTTTTTTTTTTTTTTTTTTTTTT
>PVJX010042965.1:0-13897 GCA_004027295.1 Dolichotis patagonum | reverse complement strand
CCCGCTTCGGCTCTGTGTGGGCAGAGCATGAGTCCCACCGCCCGCGCCCCTGGCCAGGCAGCTGCACGAGCCCAGGGCTGTGACTCCCGGCACACCTGACCTCCTTCGGGACAGCGTGGAAATTGCCGAGAGCGGGGCTTGGCACAGCTCTAAGACTGCTCCAGGGGGCGTGGACTCTCAGCCTCTCCTGTGCAATCCCGGGAGGCAGCAGCCAAGCGGCAACCTAAACCAGAGTCTGTCCTGGCTCACGGGTGACATGGAAGGTGTGGCTCAGAGCTGCAGGGGCCTCGAGGATGCAGAGGGCTGTGTCCCCTCACTTCTTGGGAAGCTAGGGAGTCGCAGGCACAGGGCCAGGAAGGGCCTGCTCAGGCCTGTCCTCTCCTGGGGCTATTAGGTGGATCCTAGGGCACCCCTCCCAGTCCCAGCCAGACCCCCAAACCCCAGGCCCCTGAGTCAGTAGGTCTGGGGTGGCCCTCTGAATCTGCCTCTCCTCAAGTTTCTGCTTGGAGTTGTTGCTGCTTGGGAGAAACAGGATTTGACAGGTTTCCAGAGTTTCGATCTATAGCCCAGCCTGGTCATACTCAAAGTATGATACCTTTAAAAATTTTTTTATTAGTACACTGGTACCTCAGTTCACGAATTTAATTCTTTCCGTGATTCTGGTTGCAAGGCAAATTGCACGGGAACCAAATCAAATCAAATTCATTGGTTAGGTACAATGTTGGGCTTCTGGGGAAATTTGATTCAGGTCTTGTCCAACCGGGTTTGTGACCAGAATCATGGACAGAATTAAGTTTGTGACCCAAGGCAGCACTGTATATATTCGCAGTACGTGATGTTCGCGTTCGTCTCAGGGGCTGGGTGCTTCTGCACAACACGCCTTCATTCTTTTTCTTCTCCTTCACCTCCCTTCCTTCTGTCTCTGGGCCCCCTTCCATCTGTAAACAAACTATCCCGTTTCCTATTATCTATCTTTTATTTTGGTTTTTTGAAATTATTTATACTTTGTGTTTCTCATATAAAAAAAGTTATGTGCTATCTAAGCACAATACCTCTTAATTAACCACTGGATTTTACAAAGATGCAAAGACATACCACCTGGCTTCCTCCATGGTAACAACGCTCAATAAAGATATTTGCTCCTTCAATAAGCTTGGTATCTTAGTTACTTTTGTCTTATTACTGAAACAAAATACCCCACACCCAAAGTTAAAGTGGGAAAAGTATACTTAGCTCACAGTTTGTAGAGGTTTCAGTCCATAATCAGCTGGCTCCAAGGCAGGGCTGCTGGCAGAGGGGCATCGCAGAGGAGAGCCAGTTCGTGACAAGCAGAGGACACCAAAGCAAGCAAGGAAGGGGGAAGGCCAGCCTCTTCCTGTCCCTTATATTCTATCCAGGCTACCAGGATTAGGGTGGTACCAAACCAATCCGTGGGCTGATTTAGTAATCACCCACCTTTAATCCTAATGTTACACCACGAATCAATCACACACTCTAGATTCAGCCACCTCTGTAAAAGTCCCAGCTATGACCACATGACGCTTTGGGGGATGTCTAGACGCAAGCCACAGCCCTTGGAATTTAATTAACATGAAAAGCTGTTGAATCAAGAGGTGCTGTGTTCCTAGCAGCATGGCAAGGCTCTGAGCCCATGGTAGGGGCGTTGCCGTGCCCTGCAGGAACCCACTATGCAGGGGGAAGCAAACGCGAACAGGAGAGAGTGCCCCAAACCTGCTTCCAAAGCCTTTAGCATTCCTGCTTGGCTCCTCATCAGCTGCATGGGGTGAGACCCCAGGGTCCCCACGGTGAGAGCAGCCGGACGCTGACGTGGCTGGGTATCGACACCGGCAGCTTCCATGTAGGGGGCAGTCTGAGTTCAAGTTTTCCCACGCTGCGTCGATCTGCCAAACATCTTAAGCTTTTCATAGAAAGCCAGGGACCTAACCCTTAGGGGAAAGGACCGTGTCCCAAGACCGAAGCCTAGACCTTAGGGCGAAGGGTGCTTGGAGCCATCTAACAAAGTCTAAGCCCCCTCCCACAGGATGGACGGTGATCTGGCAGCCGCTCTCGCGTTGCCAGCCCGAAGCGTGGCTCTCTGTGGGGCAGGGTGGTGCACACGGTTTGGACTTCAGGAAGTAGGATAAGTATACAGCTGATGTGAAAGGTAAGACCGTGTGTGATAAATCATGATTCTCAGTTTGATTGGCTCGAGAGACACCTGGACATGAGTGAAATTGACTTCCAAGTGTCTGGTGGCTCACAGGGACCTGACCTTGGGGACCAAACCTTGTCCCAGGCCCCTTCCTCTCTGGCTCCTTCCGTCTCTGCTCATAAGGTGAGTTTTCCTCCTCTAGCCCTTTCTCCATGACGTTTGTGCTTCACCTCAAGCCTAGAAGCAACAGAGCATCTGACCGTGGACCACAAGCTCTGAAACTGAGGAAACTGAGGAAAGGGAAGCATTTCCTCCCAAGATTCTCTGGGTCAAGTGTTTTGCCCCTGGGATAAGAAGCGACTAACCCGGCTGGGTATAATGCACAAGGAAATGGGAGATTTCCAAAGAGAGATAGAAAGTCTGCACAAATCCAATGTGAACGTTAACTACAGGAACTCAACTTGGACAACTGCGGGGTGGACAGGACAGAAGGAATCGGGGACCTGGAGCTACAGTAGGTGTTTTTCCGGTGCAGGGATGGACCATCAAGTGTGTCAAACAAGTGATCTGGGCAAAGAGTAGTTGAAGAAATACTAGCTGGGCATGTCTGAATGTGGTCAGCAGCAGTGCCCCTGGGCCCAGGAACTCGGGAATGCCCAGCAGAGAGAGCCCCACAGCTTACAGCTCGGGGGAAACCCACTTAAAGGCAGCCGGTGGTCAAGGAGAGCAGGGAGACGGCCAGGAGGGGCGGTTTCTTCTCACTGTGACAAAGACGAAACGTGACTTAACCTGGAATTCATATCCAGTGGAACCATGATTCAAGAAAGAAGGTGACATGTGGGTCCTCTCCGTGATCGGAGAGCCCCAAGGTTGGCCCGGGTGTCCTGCAGCAGGGAAGCCGAGTCTGCGGGAGAGGCAGACATTTCGAGTGTGGAATCTGAGGTTTTTCTGAAAATAAATTTCTCACCTTGAAAAATGTTGCTAAGAGGCAATTTGACTTTTTAAAATACAAACAAGAAAAAAGAAAAGGGTTTGGGTTTTATAGTAGATGTAGAAGCAAAGTGCACAGCCCGAGAGAGAGAAGGACCAGGGGAGGTGGCAGCGTCTGAGAAATTTCCTCATGGTTCTTGGTCACCGGAGGGGACAGGGCTGGCTGGAGGTCAGCGCTGTGACCTCAGGGGCAGCTGCTCTGATGGAGCAGGAAGACGGGGAGAAGAGAGTGGGAGCTAGAAGGCAATGCTAAGAAGCCCTGACCACCAATGGGAGACGAGCAGAGAACAAAAGGGGGCGTGACAGGGCGGGACCTCAGAGCCAGGTCACCTGTAAATGAGCCAAGTGCTCAGAAAGCCTCGGTGTGTTCGGGATGGGTTCAGTGAAGACCTGCAGGGACAGAAGGGCGTAGGCGGATGGAGCACCTGGGCCACGCACGGTCACCTGAAAGTGCGCTCTGGGTGTGGCCTCTGTCCACTGTGCCAGCAACTCCTCTTTCTTTGCCTGGCCACAGCCAGGGTCCCCGTGGTCACTGGGGGTGTGGTCAGGTCAGGTCACAGGCAGGGGAGGGAGTGTCACCATCAGATCCGACTGAGCGCCGTGGCAGGTCCTTCACACGCTGCCACTTCTTGGGAACAGGGGCTGGCACAAGCCTGAAGCAGCAGTGAGAAGAGGAGCTGGTCGGGCACCCATGCTGGGCTCCCTGGCAAGTGACAGACACGCCACGTGCTCCAAGCCCTGGTGACCTCGGCTCTGGCTGAGTCTCGGCTTGCATTGGCAGTGACACGCGCTCTGTTCAGGAATCTCCCACCTTGGCGGGGCACCGGATGATCATTGTGTGCGCATGCGCAGGGCTCCTGGCTGACTGCCTTCCAGAGGTGTCCACACCAAGGGACTCAGTGCCCCAGCCCCACCGTATCACAGCGCAGAGACCGGAGCTCTGCACGTAGCAGGGGCTTCTGAAACCTAAGCACATTTTCCCTGCCTGCTTGAGAGCTCACAGTGCAGCCGGACACCCCACCCTGGGTGCTGACCTAGGCGATGTCCCGATAGCATCCCCGTGGGGATGCACTGGGGAACTTTGCCGAGGGCAGTCCAAGCACAAGGCAGCCAGTTCTAGTCTAGTAGCTTTTGATCATGGTCCCTGAACTGACCTTCGCTGTCCCCACAGATGACCCCTGCCCTGCCTGAAGCCCTCCCAGGAGAGCAGGGCACCTCCAAGTCCTGAGGTGGTGCCGCCCAGCCAGCGCAGGTGAGTGTGGCGCTGGGGCAGGAGGCGGGGTGTGGGAGTCAGGACAGAGAAGGGAGGAAGTGGAGCAGGACACAGGAGCATCGCTGGGACTCCAGGGCAGCCTCCTTCTGTCCTGCCTCAGTTTCCCCTTCATGGCAGGAGATGCCCTCCCAGGTCCAGCAGCTGCCTGTGATGAAGGGTCTCTCTTCCAGGGTGCCTTTGTTGTTGTTGTTTTTTGTTTTTCATTTTGGGGAGAAGTCTTTTTGAGACAGGGTCTTGCTATGCAGTCCAGGCTGGCCTTCAACTCACTTTGTAGCCCAGGCTGGTCTTAGACTTGCAGCGATCCTCCTGCCTCAGCCTTCCAGGTGCTGAGATTACACGTGTGCACCACCACGCCCAGTTTAGGGTGCTTCCTTGTTTATGTTTGGTTTAATTCCTACACAGAGAAATAAACTCACTGCATTCCTTCGTATTTTAAAGAGACCAATTCCAACATAATCCAGCATTAAAATCACAACTTCGAAATGCCTTCAGCCTTTAAATTTGGCTTAGGCGCCCTCTTCTCCCTGTAACAGGCACATTTTTAATAACTTTGTTTAAGGAGACTGTGACTAATTCACGGTCCCTTCGCCAACCTGGGTTCTTTAACAGCTTTAAGCATTGTAACTGCATTTACCAAGTTAATATATTCAAATTTATGTAGCATTTCACTTGCTTCCCTTTAACAAATCCTCAGTATTAGCTAATTATTTTTTAAGAATCTAATACTTTAAACCTGTGAATGTGATGAACATACGGGAGGCCTCTTCCACGCTCCTAAACTGTACATAAACATCGCAAGATGCCCGTGAGGAGTTCCCGAGCCACCGAGTTGCTCTGTTCACATTTGCAGTTGGCTTATCGCGTCGTCGCTGGTGGCCAATTCCCCTAAATACCACCAATACTCCAAATGCCAAGTGACAGAGATTTCTTGGTGCTAAAACAGTCATACTATGAATTCCCATCTCTAGATTCTGTGTAGACTCAGGAAGGAACCTAAGCCCGTCTGGATCCCCAAGGGCAGGGCCCCGGGGCAGGCTGGAGCTGCCTGCTGGGGTACCATGGCCGTGTGCGGTACTGCTTGGGACACCACGAAGGCGCCTTGACCCTGGCTTCCCGGTCTGCCTGTCTGTTCGTGTCCCCAGTCTCCCTGGGGGGTCTGCATGTCCTGGGCTCCAGGGAGATTTAAGTGAAGTTTTTGGTAGGGTTCCCAGGGTCTCACAGGCTGGGGCTGACGGGGACGGGATTCTGGGGGTGGGGAGGATGGACACACCTGCCACCTCTACTCAGCTCCAATGGGACTGCGTCTGCTTTGGACTGAGTTTTCCAGAGGTGTGGACAGTGCTCTGAAGGCCAGATGGATCCAGATCCTTCTGTGCTCTGGGCTCCAGTGGCTGCAGGACCAACTCACTGGGACACGTTGCCATCCTGACTCAGCCCTGGGGCCCGCAGAGCTGTGGCAGTAGCCACTCGGGCCCCAGCCCTCCACTGGGCCCTAGCCCACTCTGCTCTGGTAGAACCGGGCCCTGCGGGTGTTGCCTGGGAAATTCCTTCAAGCCCCCTGAGCTCTGTTCTGCCACCGCCTCTAGGACCTTGCCAGCCCCAGGGAATGCTGCCAAACCCTGGGGACTTGAGGTGACATCCTCCAGAGCTGGGCTCTGTAACCATCCCCCTGCTTGGCTCTTGGGCCCGGTCCCTGCAGGCCTGGCCTGGTTTTCTATAAATCTGTCCCCACTCGGGGCCTGGGGTATCTGGCTGGAAAGGCCCCTGCTTGGGGAGGGGAGACTCCTTGGGATGCAGGCTTGAGTTCCCCTGAACTTGGGGCCACCACCTCTGCGGGGAGAAAGTAGCTACACCTCTCCAGGGATGGGGAAGAGCCAGGGGCCACAGTGGGAAGCTGCAATCCTGGGAGGGCAAGGAGCTGCTTGTGTGGCCTGGACAGAGCCTTGGAGCCAGGCAGATCTGCGGGGGCTCACCTGCGGACAGCCTCCAGGTCGCCCTAGCTGGAAGGACTTCATAGCAGTGTAGGCAGTTTCCTGGTGGCACTTCCCAGCCACCCCATGGGTCCCCAGGAGCAGCTTCAGTTCAAAAATGCCCCCAGTGCAGGCAGCCACAGGAGCTGATGTCTCCACTCTTGCCCTCGAGACCTTACTGTGGGGCACAGGAATCCCGGGCCTTGCTGCCCAGGCTTCCCTGCTTGGTCCCCAAGGTCTAGTCAATCCAAGAACGGGGAGGGATCTCCAGGAGCCCGGAGGCCTGTCCTCAAGGCTGGGGACCTCTGCTGCAAATAGCCAGCATCTGGAATGAGCCCTGGGGCCTGTGTCACCCCACCAAAACGTCCCTGTGTGTCCTGGACTAAGCCTGGAGTGGCCGTGGTGAGTGAGGAGGCCTGGGTCCTGTGTACAGAGCCCAGCTAGACTCCCTGAGGTGGTGACCACGGTAAGGAGGGGGTCAGAGAGCAGCTGACTCACTCACACACTCACCCCACACTCAGCAGCCCGTGGGTGTTCCCAGGGGGAGGGGAGAGACACTGAGAACTGAGAAGGCAGAGGGGCTGTCAGGTTGACAGTGGCAGAGCTCACAGAGGAGCAACTCAATGGGCTGGGACCCTTCTCTCCTGGAAGCAGGGCCCCCAAAGTCCCCAGGAAGGAGGTCCAGGCCCCACCCCTCAGGTTTGTTCCACCTTCTTGCATTTTGGTTTCCTGGCCCAGGGTGGATTTTATCTTCTAACATGCTTTCCACCTCTCTTTTTAAAATTTTTTTAATTTTATTTTTTTTGGAGTAGCACAGAGCCACAGAGCGAAGCCTGCTCGGTCTGTGCTGTCCTGCCCTTCTGCGATGTATCAGATCGCATGTGCGATTCCAGGGACGGGGAACCGGCTTTGTGTCCACATAGTTGAGCCGCTAAGTCCTGGGACCAGACTAGCCCACGGGAGCCATCGGGGCTTCCTCTTTGTGGACCAGGTGCTGAGGTGCAGGGCTGGGGCTGAGGAGCAGGCTGCCGTGACAGGCAGGAGGAGTGACGTCCCCTCCCTAGGGGAAGGTGTCAAGGGAAACTCCTGCTCTGGGTCAGGAAGGGCCCATTTTAGAGTCCCCTGGGCTGTGACTGTGGTCACAAACTACTCACACGTCACGCAGATGCCCTGCTAACGTCACCTGCTCAAGGCAATGAACATGGCCGCCTCGCCGAAATCCTTCCTCCAGCCCCTTTGATACTGAGGCTCCCTCCCCACAGCCCCCAGAGTCCCTGGTGACAGCTGCTCCCCTCTCTGTTCCTCTGGATTCGCCCGCTTTCTCTAAGGCTTCGTGTGCCTGAAGCCGCACACACTCTCTCCTCTCTGCAGTCTGGGCCCTTTGTGTTTATTCTGATACCCAGCCTCGGTGAGTGTGCAGCAGGAACTCACTTCCTCTTGTGCTGGGCGGGACAGTCAGCTCTCTGCATTCATGGGCTCCCTCTCCAGGGATCCAGCCACGCACAGACTGAAGTCTTTTCTTTTTTTAATTGCCCCTATCCTGAACGCTGACCTGCCTTCTTCCTGTCACACCCCCTACCACACAGTGCACACAGAATGCTACGGATCTAGCTTTTACACTGCAGCTGGCATCTGTGACCATGTGGGTGTGTTGTCAACTTGCTTCATCTGGGAGCTTCTGGGTGAGTCTGGGTGTGTCACGGAGGTGGGATCTTGCCGTCTATTTCGGGCCCCTGGACCCCTCCTCTGTGGTGCTGCTCCCCCTGCTCTGCTTCCTGGCTGCTAGGAACTGAGCGACTTTGCCCCTCGAGCCCTTCTGGCATGATGTCCTGCCTTAGAGCTACCAAACCACTGAATGAACCTCCGGAAGCCATGAGCCACATAAATCTCTCCTCTTTTGGGTTGTAGGTGTCAGATATTGTGTCCTAGCAAGGGAAACGCTGACTAATGCAGCCCTGTAAGGACGGAGAGATGTTTTAAAGACCCTGGGAGGACAACCATGGAATGGATAAAAAAGAGGTGGTATTTTTATGCAATGGAGTATTACTCAGCTATAAAGAAGGATAAACTTGAGGCTTTTATAGGTAAATGGATGCAGCTTGAGACCATAAAACAATAAATCAGACTCACACATGTAAATATGTTGCCTCCCTAGTGTATAAAAAACTGAAAGAGCAAATAAGATCCAAAATGTACAGTAGATATTGTGAGAACGAAAGGGAAAGAAAGTGTTCAAAAGGAAAGAACTGGGATAGAGGAGAGGAGAAAAGGAAGAAGGAAAAAGATGACATGTTGTTGTACTCAGGGGTTGTGAGAACAATTGGAATCAGGACACAGAATTTATAATATTATTTATGATGGTCACCCAGAGTTAAACACAATAAAATGCAGGAATTTTGTCCACAACACTAAAGACACAGAATATGCAGCCAAGGGCCTGAATCCCATAGCAATGTCCTGCGTGAGTCCAGATGAAGACCCAGAGCCCATGACAATGCCTCCCACGAGTCCAACCGGAGGTCTAGAGCCCACGACAAGGACTCACGCCAGTCTCTTTTACACATCTGAGCTGGGAAGGCCCAAAGGTCAGCGGTGGAGGCTAGGAAGTCTATGCCAGTGGGGTGAAGGAGCTGTGCTGATAGGTTGAGGGTTCTGCACTGGAGCTGAGAAGTCACGCTCAAAACAAAGACCAGGGCTGTCCTGAAAACACCACAGCCACCCTCAGCGACACGGAGGCCCCGAGCTCCTCCAACGACAAGCACAGTTGAGTACATGCCAGGAAGCCAGCGTGACAATTTCATCCTGGAGACCAAGTGGCACATGTCTTCCTTTCCAGAGCCAGGAAGCAATGCTCGATGTGAGGACCACAGCTTCTCCAGGAGAACCAACGGCTCGAACAGCAACACGTAGGAGACCTCACAACACCTAAACACCTCGCTTCTCCTTCTCCACGTCTCTATTTATGCTGGCAGCTTTACTCAGGTGGGCCATCTACACTCAGCACCATGGTGATTTAATTCCACTGGCATTAATTTGACCACCAATTTTTAATCCATAGCATACGTATCTAAGTATACATATATATGTGTGTATATATATACAAGATAGATAATTATACTACTAGTCCATGGTAGTTCATCATACATAAAAAAGATGCTAGGATTTTGATTTGGACTGTGTTGTGTCTGTATATCTATTTGGGGAGCTCTGGTATTTTAACGTGATTCAATCTTCTGACTCATGAACTGGGTATATTTTTCATATCATTTGATTTTGCCCAAAATATTTTTGAGATTTTTTTTGGTGTGTATAATAGTACACATACGTGTTTGGATTGTCCAAAAGTATTTTCTATTTTTGGTGCTACTATACATGATTACCCATTGGCAGTATTTGGGAAAACAATTAATTTTTATTGATTGAACTTATATCTTTTTTCGAATAATTCAAAAATACAAAAATTTTATTGACTAAACTCAACACATTCAGGGAAGAGAATATAAAAGTTATCTGACTTGAAATTTTAAAGATGCCCATTTACTACTCATTACGATTGCTTTTATTCATGATCTGAATCTGTGTCTCATACTACGAAGCAAGTTATTAATTTTCATTACAAAGAAAAGCACGTAAAAACCTGCACTATTTTTAAATCATTAACCTCAGAAAAATTAACGTAGAGAGAAAAGCCGACATTAGAATTAACTGATATAGGGCCAGAGATATAGCTCAGTAGCACAAGTACCTGCCTGGCAAGTGCAAGGTCCTGAGTTCGATTCCTGTACTACAACTACAAAAAAGAATTAACTGATCTGACACTACTACTTCCACTTTTAAATTTCTTACCTATATTATTTCTTAAGCAAAATATACTCATCATAGGAAAAAAATGCCGTCATATATTTGACTGCACGTGGCTGTTTTCCTAACTTTCCTATTGTAATTACTGAAGCCCTGCGTCCTGCTAGGGAACGATACCTTCTATATGTGGACCCGCCTTGATACACACAGGGGTCATCAAGTGTGTAAACGATAAACAGCGGAGGCAACCAAGATGCCGGTAAGAGCGATATACCATTCACTTCTGATTTCTCTGAAGCAAAGTCGCTCCTGCCTCACAGCACCAGACAAAGTACTGTATATTAGAACTTCAGTACTCTTCAACATTGATTTCCCTTGGTTATTATTTGTCTAAGAAGTGAGAAGTCATACAATTTATAGAAAGAAAGTCACTGAATCTTCCAGAAAACATAGCCAGGCAATCTCTCCTCAAAGCAAAATAACGGGGTGGCAGGAGCGTGATGGAGAAACCGGTCTTCAAGAACATCACACAACCTGCAGGGGAGTCCAGCTGAGCCCGGATGGTCCCCAGCTTGTTAGAGAAGCCGAACAACTCCTCAGGACCGACTTCCACGAGAACTTTCTCCGGGTTGTTTGAATCCTCACTGCGCACTGCTCGTGGTAACACAGCTTGAGGAGATTTTAGTTCTGCTTGAGCAGAGCGAGCCATTTGAAGGTTAAGCCGCCTCCAACTGACTCTAGCTCGTGGGGAGCCAGAACCCACTGCCTGAGTGTTTCAAGCGTCTCCTGACCCATAGGAGACCACGTACTGACAAAGCTTCTGCTTTATCCTAAGAGGAGCGTTCTCTAATTGCTGCTGCGGAGTTGCTGGCGTCACGCCGTGGTACACCGCCCGCTCTGAACTAAATGGCAGTGTTTCAAGGACTAGGGGAAGATCTTGCTCCTGTAGACAAAATGCAGCTTGGAGTTTTTCTTCTTCATCTTCACTGAAATGGCTCCCAGCCTTCAGGTGAAGCCCCCTTGTCCAGCCGCCCTGAACTTACACCTTGAAACTTCGCTAAGCTCAGTTTTTAGTTCCGGTAGCTTTTTGGGAGATTCAATCAGATTTCCTATGTAGATGATCATCTCCTGTGTAAAAACACAAAAGCAAACAAACAAACAAAGAATAGGCAATGCACTTCTTCTGCGGGATGGGACTTTCTTGCCCATGACTCCCGAACGTGGTGGACGCCCTGAGAGTGCGTGTCCTTTGTTATGGTTGCTTGGGTGGCGTCCAGCCTCCAGCGGCAGGCCCTTGGGGGTCCCTGACACCTTTGGGCCTTGCTGTTCGCAAGCTGCCTGATTCCCTCTTTGAGTACGGGTAGAAACTGTTAGTTACTTTAATTCAGTAGACTGCGCCATGGTAGGGGTCCCTTGGCGGGAGTGGCCGGCAGCCTCTAGGAGCTAAGGGCATTTTCCCGCCAACACCCTCATTCCTGCAGCTACTGGGATGGCTTCTGCCGCAAGCCGAGCGAGCCGATAAACGGACCATGGCCTGCCTGGTACCCAGGCTGCGGCCTTTGGAGACCCCGCAGAGGAGCCAGTGAGGCTGTGCATGGGCCCCTGCCCCACTCCCGCACTGTGAGACAGCGCAAGTGGCTTCCTGTAAGCTCCCAACATGCAGTAATTTGTTAGGCAGCAACAGAAAACCAATACTTTCTGTTCCTCATTGTGGGGAGCTTTTAAACATCTGCAGTGGCGGGGATCACAGATAGTTTTCTGTTTCTTTCAAGGTGCCTGTTTGTTTTTTCCGTTTGCAGAGATAAAGAGTCACACTGACTTCGAATGGTAAACGCCTTCCCGGATTAAACCCCCTTGGTCCCTATGTACTCTTATTATGTGTTGCTGTATACAATTTGCTAGGATTCGGCTTAGATTCCTAACCATGTTCATGAGGGATATTGATTCATAGGTTCTTCTTTTCTTTTCATGAAGTGATTTTCATCTCCTTTGGCATTGGGGGAATGCTGTTAGGAAATAGTTGTAACTTTTTGATTTTTGGAAGGACTGTGGGAAGAATTACTATTATTTTTCCCTTAAACCTTTGGTCAGCGTCCTGTGGGAAATGCCCTGGGGCTGAGGTGTTCTTTGCGGCCTCTCTGTGCTGTGCCGTTGACCTAGGGGCCGGCCTTCACAACAGCACATCCTACCTTGATGAAGTTTCTCTGTGATGAAAATAAAGCCTTAAATATCAGTTCAACTTATTGTCTCCATGTAGGGTTGTTCAGACTATTTCTGGAGTGACTGGTAATTCAAGGAAATTACTGAATTTATTGACCCCACATTGTCCCTAATGTCCCTGAGTATTCCCTGTAATATCCGTAGAATGTGCAGTGGTAACATGCTCTATTCCTGAGGGTGACATGCTGTGTTCTCCTGCTCTCTGTTTTTCTTTCCAGTCTTGCTAGAGGTTTATAAATTTTATTGACCTTCTCAGAGAATCAGCTTTGGTTATATTGATTTTCTCCGACGCTTTTCTGCTCGTTTTCATTACTATTCATTCCCACTCCAAGCTTTGGGTTTAATTTGCTCATCCTTTCTCTGGTTTCCTAAAGCGAAGCTGAGTCATGGACCAAGGCCTGGCTTGCATACTCATACGGTACAAGCATTCTGTGCCTCAGTTTCCCCCACAGGACGCATTCAGAGCTGCCCACTCAGCCTGGTGTGTTGTGCTTTTGTTTGTAATTGGTTTAAAAGTCTTTCTCATGTCCCTTTGGCCTCTTCTGTGTCCCAGGTGTTATTTAGAAGAATGTCACGCAGTGATTAAACATTCAAGCCGTTTCTACAGCCTTGCTAGGGACCGACTTTTTCCCCTTAGACTCCGATGAACTCCGTCATGGCCTGAGAAGGTTCTCCATGGCTCAAGTCTCCTGGACCTTGTGAGTCTGATGACCATGCAAGAGTGCGTGGTCAGCAGCTTGGTATTTTCACAATTTCCCATGCAGCAGTGTGAAGCCTCCTCATCCCAGGTACCTTGAGATCTGTGACAGTGAACTCCGTGTCCCTCTGCTGGCCTCTGCAACCAACCGTGCCCAGACCTCACAGCACAAGGTAGAAAAACCAGGCCGGGCAGTGTGGAGGAGGGGAGGCTTGCGGGAGGTGGGGGGGTGAGGGGAAGGGCTGGCCAGGTGGAGCCGCCTGCCTCATGCAACCCCTCACCCGTCAGAGCCACAGCCTCCTCCTCTTCCTCAAAAGGGGTGACGTGGGTGCCCCAGGAGCTCCCCAGTGTGTTCCCTCGCCTGTCTTTAGACCGCGTGCTGGCCCCTGCGGGCGATTCTGCGCTCACCAAAGATCCTTCGTCTCCCTTTGTTGTTCAAAAGGAATTCAGATTTAATTACTTCTGTTCATTAAAGGTGACATTTTAAAGGCTGACTTCCGCCTTCATTTGTGACTTTCAAATCTTACTGCTTTATCTTAAAGCCCAGCTACTTTTAATAACCACCTATAAAGGACCTGGGAGTAATTCCTGGTCCCTTCCCTAGCTTAGCTAACCAGACAGTTTCAACCGTGTTAGCATGTGTACATTTAATGCACAGAGTTGACTGTACCCTTTAGCTCCCTGACATGAACCAGTCCTTCTGCACAGACGCTGTTAGAAGTGTAAGCGTCCGAGTTCATGGCACCACAGATAAACTCTGAGGTCCAGTAATTGGTTGCCATAGTTTATACAAA
>PVJX010042964.1:0-13894 GCA_004027295.1 Dolichotis patagonum | reverse complement strand
CTCCTTGCTAAGTTCCTTGTCTAGTTTTATACAGATAATCCAGTAGCGGAGTATCTCCTCATGAACTACCATTAACAAGCCTTCCTGTTTCAACTCAGATTCTAATTGTGCATGACAGGAAACTCAACTAAAACTTACATAATCAAGAAAATGAATGTGTTAGTTCCTGTAGTTGAATAATCAAGAAAAAATCTAGTTTGAGGAATGGCTTGATCCCAGGGGGCATGTTTGTCCCTTCACCTCTTCTTTTTTTTTTTAATTAAAAAGAAACAGAAAAAAGGGTAGAAATGATACAGAATTCCAAAAAAAAACCATTAAGAAATCATCACTAGTTGATATATTATGTATTGTTATCTTAGAGCTAGTTATTCAAGTTACAAAATCAAAGCATAAAAACTGAACAGACAATCAGAGCTTTTTGAGGAACCTCCACAGTGGTTTCACAAATTTACACTTCCACCAACAGTGGAGAAGACTTCCTTTTTTCCCACAGCCCTCCAGAATTTGTTATTGGTTTATTTCTTCATCTTGGCCATTCTTTCAGGAGAGAGATGGAATCTCAGTGTTGTTTCAATTTGCATTTCTCTAATGACCAATGATACTGAACATTTTTTATATATTTATTTGCCATTTGTATTTCCTTATCTGACAAGTGTGTATGCATCTCGATGTCCATTTTTGGATTGGGTCCTTGAATTTGGAGCCTGATTTTTTTTTCAAGTTTTTATGCATTCAAAATAGGAGTCTTTTATCTGAGGGCAGTTGACTAAGATTTTTTTTTTTCAATTTGTAGGTTTTCTTTTCACTCTTTTTTCCCAGTTTGTGAGTTTTCTTTTCACTCTGCTGGAAATTTCTTTTGACATGCAAGAACTTTAATAAGACAAGATCCTAGTTGTTGATTCTGGGAAGTATTTCCCGTGCTGTTTGATTTTTGTTCAAGAATTCTCTACTTACCCCTATGTCTTCCAGGATTTCTACCTACTTTGTCTTCCAGCAGATTTAGTGTTTCTGTTTCAATATTTAGATCCTTGATCCATTTTGACTTTAGTTTGGTGCATGGTAATAGGCATGGGTCTAGTTTTAGTTTTCGGCATATGGACAGCCAGTTTTTCCAGCACCACTTATCAAAGAGGCTATCTTTCTTTCAGCGAATGTTTGGCCCCTTTCTCAAAGATAATGTGGCTTAGTACATTTGGAATTTTGCCCATATCTTCTAATCTGTTCCTCTGACCCTCAGGTCTGTTTTTTTGTCATTACTGTGATGATTTTATCACAATAGCTTTGTAGTAAAATTTCAGTTCAGGAAGTGTGATGCTCCCTGACTTACCTTTGTCACCTCAAACTGCCTTTACTGTTCTAGGACTCTTCTGTTTCCACATGAATTGTAAGGATGCTTTCTCTACTTCTGTGAAGTATGTTGATGGTATTTTGATTGGAATTACATTAAATCTGGATAACAATTTTGGAAGGAAGGCCATCCATTTTCACTGTTGGTTCTTCCTATCCATGAGCAAGGGATATCTTTCCATTTGCTGATATGTTCTTCTATTTCCTTTTTCAGAGTACTGTAGTTCTAAATGTACAGATATTTCACTTCCTTTTTTAGATTGATTCCTCTTTTTTTTTTTTTTTTTTTTTTTGGACCTTATGGTAAAGGGAGTGGTTTTCCTTATTTCTCTGTCAGTGAGTTTGTTGTTTGTGTACAGGAATGCTATTGATTTTTGAGTGCTGATTTTGTACCCAGCTATATTACTGAATTTGATTATTACATCTAGAGTCTTTCCATGGAATTTTGGGGGTCTTGTATGTAGAATATCATATTACCTTCAAATAATGATAATTTAATTTCTTCCTTCCTGTACTTATTCTTTTATTTCTGATTCTTGTCTAATTGCTCTGGCTACTGTTTCCAGAACTATATAGAATAGGAGTAGTGATAATGGACATCCTTGTCTTGTTCCTGATTTTGGGTTGAAATTTTTCAGTTTTTACCCATTTAGTAAGACATTAGTTCTTGTTTATCATATATGGCTTTTATCAGATTGAGGTTAAGACCATCTATTCCAATTTCCATAAGGTTTTTATTATGAATGAGTGTTGGATTTTGTCAAAAGCTTTGTCTGCAACTACTGAGATGATCATGTGATTCTTATTTTTGGATCTGTTCATATATTGTATTACATTTATTGATTTTCATGTGTTGAACCACCCCTGCATTCCTAGCATAAATCCGCCTTGGTCATGATGTATAATCTTCTTGATGATTTTTTTCATTTTATTTGGCAGTATTTTATTGAGGCTTTTTGCATTTATTTTCAGTATGGAGATTGGCCTGTAATTCTCTTTTTTGGTTGGGTCTTTCTCTGGTTTTGGTATTAAGATAATACTTGCTTCCAGGAATGAGTTAGGGAGACTTGCTTCCCTTTCAATTTCACTGAAAAGTTTGAGGAGTGTTAATATTAAGTCTTCCCTAAATTTCTTGTAGAATTCTACAGTGAATCCATTAGGACCTGGGCTTTTCTTTGTTGGTAAGGTTCTAATTACATTTTCAATTTCATTAACTATAATTGTATTATTTAACAGATTTACATCTTCTTGACTCAGCTTTGGTAATTCATATGTTTTAAGGATCTGTCCACTTCTGTCTTATCTAACCTATGAGAGTATAGGTTAGAGTATATTGATGATCTGTATTTCCACAGGGTCTGTAGTGATTTCACCCTTTTCATTTCTTACTGCATGATCTTGGGTTTTTTCTTTCCTCTTTGATAAGACTGGGTAAAAGTTTATAAATTTATTTATTATTTCAAAGAACCAACTCGATTCATTAATTCTTTGTATTGTTTTCTTAGTTTCAATTGCATTAATTTCTGCTCTTATATTTATAATTCCTCCCTTCTTTGGGCTTTGGGCTTGACTTGCTCTTCATTTTCTAGAAGTTTAAGGTGTAGCATTAGGTTGTTTATTTGTGTTTGCTCCATTTTCCTGATGTAGGAGTTTACTGCTATAAATTTCCCTCTGCGGACTGCTTTCATTGTGTCCCACAGGTTCCAGTAATTTGTATTTGCAGTTTGGTTTGATTGTAGATTTTGTTTACTTTTTTTAAAATTTCTTCTGTGACCCATTAGTTGTTTAGGAGAGTGTCATTTAATTTCCATGTGTTGATTCAGTTCGTATGGGTATTTTGTTATTAATTTCCAGTTTTATTGCACTATGATCAGATAATGGGATTCTTTCAATTCCTTTGCATTTACTTAAGCATGTTCTGTGGGCTATTATATGGTCTATTTTAAAGAATGACCCATGTGCATCTGGCAAGAATGTGTATTCTGACATTATTAGGTGGAACACTTGGTACACATCTACTAGGTCTATTGGTTCACAAGTTTGATTCAGTTCTATTATTTCTTTGCTATATTTTGTTTGGTTGATCTGTCTCTTTGTGACAATGGGGTGTTAAGTTCCCCTGTTGTGACTATATTATTGCTTATTTGATTTTTCATACCTATTAAGATTTGTTTTACATATGTAGGTGCTCCCATATTTAGTGCATATATATTTATGATTGTAATCTCTTCCTCTTCAAGTTTTCCCCTAACTAGCATATAGTGAACTTCTTTATCTCTTTTGATCATTCTTGGTTTGAAGTTCACATTGTCTGAAAACAGAATAGCTACCCCTGCTTTTTGGGGGGTTCCTGTTGCACGGAGTATGGTTTTCCATTCCTTGACTTTTAGTCTGTGAATTTCCTTTTGAGTTAAATGTGTTTCTTGCACACAGCATATTGTTGGATTTTGTTCTTAATCCACTCTGCCAGTCTGTTTCTTTTTATTGGTGAGTTGAAATCATTTACATTGCTGGATATATCTGTTGTGTACTTGCTTATCCCTGTCATGTTATTTTTCTGTTGTTAGTTTTCTACTTTTTCTGTTTGTTTTCCCTGCTTAGTGGTCTCTTTCTGCTGTTGTTCTTGGAATTGTAGTTATTTTTATCTCTTTTGAGAGTACCTTTCCATACTCTTTATAGTGTTGGTTTGGTGGTCATGAATTTCTTCAGTTGTTCTTTGTCATGAAAGTATCTTATTTCTCCATCAATTTTCAAAGACAGTTTTTTAAGGTATATCAATCTGGGGTGGAAGTTGCTTTGTTTCAGGACTTGAAATACTTCACTCCAAGCTCTTCTTGACTTTGAAGGTTTGTGTTGAGAAGTCTGCCCTGATTCTGATAGGCTTTCCTTCATAGGTGGTCTCTTTCTTTTCTCTAACAGATTTTAGTATTCTGTTCTTGTGCTGAATGTCTAAGATCCTAATTATATGCCTGGGTGAAGATTTCTTTTGGTTATGGCTAATTGGGGTCCTATATGCTTCACTTATCTGATTATCAGATTCTTTTCCCATGTTTGGAAAATTTTCTGGTATTATTTCTGTAAGTAGTCTTTTGTCATTGTGTTGACCACTGCTTTTTCATTGACACCTGTCAATCTTATATTGTTTATTTTTGCATCATCTTGCAGCAGTTGAATTGTTGTTTACTGGTTCCTTGCCATTTTTAAGAGATCTTTTCTTTTGTGATCATAAGCTTCTATCCTGTCTTCAGGGTCTGAGAGTCTATCTTCAGCTTCATTCAAGTATTTTTGCCAGCTTTCAATAGAATTTTAATTTCCTGAATATCCCTTTGAATCTGTGTCATACATTCTAATTCTGTCTTATATTATTCATTGAAGGTTTCCATCATTTTCTTATGTTCCGCTATTTTTTTATCTAGATCTTTAGATACACTCAGCATTTCTTTCATAATGTTTGTCATTTCTTTTTTTTACCTGGGAGATTATTTCTGATTTGACTTTCTCTGCAACTTCACAGAGTTGTTTCTTTACTTTAGTTGCTATCATTTCAGAAAGTTGAGTTGTACAATTTCCAGTGTCTCCCATTTCAGTGTCTCCTAGCTTTGTTCTTGTTGGGCTGGAAGACTGAGACTGCATCTTGCTCTTTTGTTTTGTCATCTTGTCTCTGAGGCCTGCATGGTTGGCCAGACACCCTCCTGATGGATTGCACTAGAATGCTGCACTGGGCAGAACTTTGACCCTCTGATATCCATGAGGCTAGCCAGGGCACATCAATGAACTATGGCACCGGAGCCTTGCACTGTGATAGGCAGAGCTCAAATTTTTCAGCACCCGTGGACTAGGCTGGTCACTCCTTGATGGACAGCTCTGGGGCTCTGGGCTGAGCAGGACTCCATACCTCTGTGACCCATGAAGCTGGCCAGGTATTCCCCTCATGGATTGCACTGGGATGCTGGGCTGGGTAGAGATCAGATCCTCCATGCATCTAGCAGGGATGCACCCCTGGAGTTTGGTGCCAGGGCCTTGGGCCTGCCTAAGTGGAGTTCAGAACTCTCGGACCCAGGCAGCTAGCTGAGATGCACTCCTGGATTATGGTTCTGGGGCTTGCACTTGGCTGGGAGGAGTTCAGAGCCTCAGGACTGTGTGACTAGCCAGGGCATGTCTCCAGAGTATGGCACTGGGGCCTCGCTTGTATGTCCATTTTTGACACTCTTATCCTGGCTCATGCCAATCAGACACCATGTTCAGTCATCTTTTCAGATAACCAAGAAGGGAGACGAAGGGGAAATACCTTCCAGTTTTGTGCCTGGAAAGACTTTGAAGTCAGGAGCTCTGAATAATTGAGCAGCCCAGGAGCCCAGGAGGAAGCCCCAAGGCCTTGGAGAATACTGGCCAAGGCCTGTCTAGCTGACCTGAGGGTCTTGACTCCCCCACCTATAGCCAAAATGACGAACAGAAACTTCTGTACCTGATAAGGCCATCCTGTGTTTCTCACAGCCTGTGGTTCCAGCTCACTGTAAAGAAAATCCATGTTTATATCCAGGCCTAGGTCAAGAGTAGCCATTAACACACTGGGAACCAGGATACTTTATCGCTGCAGTGGGTTCTTGGGCCAGTGTCCTGTTTAGGGAAGACACCACCACCGTCAAAGAGCCCTGGGACCATCTGCCTTAAAGGGCAGCAGTCTTCTTCCCTAATATAATGTAACCTGCAAGCCACCTCCAAAGTGCCTTAGGATTCACTGAAGGAAACCTCTCCTGGATTGAAGAGCCAGATATGAGCCCGTGAAGACCATTTCCTACCATGTCCCCCACCCTAAATTTCCATGGGGACTGTCAGGTGAGGTGAGAAAGCTTTCTGGCCACACCACTGTGGCCATAGGGACCAGCACCTGCCTGGCCACACCAGGAAGTAGAAAAACATCTGCTGCAAGCAAGGCTCCCGAGGCCCAGGAAGTGGTCCTCTCCTCAGCATCGTCCCTGCTCCCTCATCTGGAAATGGACACTTGGCATTCTCCAGGAGGTATTTTAATGCTAATGTGTTTAGTCAAAAAGAGGAGCCCAAACAGATGTGGGCCATTTGGCAGGGATGTAGTTCATTTGTTAGCAAGTGCAAACGGCTGGTTGGCAGGATATTAAATACTACCTTGGCCATTCACAAACACTTCATATTTCAAGAAAGGCAGGGAGGCAAGGGCTGCATCCAATAAATCAGCCATTGTCAGAGAGGCAGAAAGAGGCAAAGATTTGATAAATCTAAGTCATTGTGCTGGGAGATCAAAGGCCCTAACACGTATTTCTGCAACTGGCATTCCGGCAGACAGCTAGAAGAAACCAAGTCTGGGACAGCTGGAGAAAGAAAGAATTTCCAATTCTAACCGTAATTAGTGGGGGCTCTCGAGAGCAGTCCAGGCAAGTGTCAGAGACTGAGTCACTAAGCTGGCTGTACTGGGATGAGGGATGGGGCAGAGCATGAATAGCAGGGTAGAAAGACTCCTTCCAGGCCATCATTGCATTCGTGGTGCCATCTGGTCCCTGAACCCGCCCCGAGACAAAGGCCCCTTTTGGACAAACACCATCAGTGATGACTACACAGTTGCCATCTTCTACAAGTGTGTTGAATGTTGCATACAGCAGGAGGCTGAGGATGGCAAGTCCAGTTTGTGAAGGGTCTCAGATTAGAGCAGGATTCTCTAGGTCCCATGATGTCCCTTGCTATCACAGCCCTCATTTTCTCTGCCTGTTTCTCCACTCTCTTATTTCTCTACCCTTTTCTTTAACTTTTGCATTCACCTCGCCTTCTCCCCAGCCTGTATTTTAGATGGATGAGGTTCTGGTAAGTTGGAGGCACTACTATTACTAGAAAGGCCCAGACACCTCCTTCTAATAGCTTCTGTCACCACACACAAAGTGTCTACTACAGCAGTCAGGATGTCAGAGTGGACATGTCCTCATGTTCCCTCCAGGTGGCCTATCTGAGCTCTTCACTCTATTGGTCAGAGCAATCCTTTATCACTTCTTCAGTAGGACAGTTCACATAAGGATGGAGATTCAGTAGTACAGAGAACTGGGAAGCTGGAAGAGACTCACCTCAAATACAAGCAAACTCTACACGGTGCTTGGCTCTGGGAGTGGGTCAGGCTGGTCTTTCCAAAAAAGACCGTGGTGTTCCCTTCTTACCTAGTATATTTGTCACTTTCCCATCATTGAGACAAAATACCTGACATAAATCATCCTAAAGGAAAAAATATATTTTGGCTCATGGCTCCAAGGCAGACTCAGCATGGTAGAAGGGGATGGTGGAAGAAAGTTGTTTACCTCAGGGCAGCCATAACCAATGACCAAGCAATAACCAATGAGCAAGGGGCTGGAGCCAGGATCTGCGCCCTTTCAGGCCATGCCCTGGTGACCTCCTTCCTTCACTCTTCATTAGCTGCACAACTACCACCTTTTCTTGCCTGAGATTCTCCAACAGCTCTCCTTATTTTCATCCTTGTTTCTCTGTGGTCTATTCTGTTTTGTGTTCTTCAGGAAAGAGAATTTATTTATTTATTAGTTTTCAAATCCACTTTATTCAGGATAAAAAAGAAGAAGGAAGCAAAAAAAAAAAAAACACTACAACAAAATTTCCCAACACGTCAGTCAGGGGACAACAATGGTACATACATTGTGTGTTATCATTCCCCAAATCATCACCCAGAGCACAAGACATCTTCATTCAATTGTCCGAACAATAACAGCACAAATCTTTTTCTTCAGTGAACTCAGGGGAATAAGTAGTATAACTATCTTAACTATTTTTGTATACATACACATACACATATGCTTTTTCTTTCAGCTTGTCACACTAATGAAACAATACGATGTTTACATCTGTGTGTCTTATTTATTTCACTAATGAGTATGTTCTCAAGTTGCATCCTTTTACCTATAAAAGTGTCCATTTTATCCTTCCTTTTGGCTGACTAGTACTTGATTGTGTTAAAATACCTGTGGTCTATTCTTGATACCACAAGTAAAGAGAATTTAAAATCATAATTCAAATGATGTCACTCATCATCCTTGTACCCTGCAATAGTTCCTATCTTACTTGGCATAAATAACCTACAAACCCCTCCGTGATCAATTCCCCGTTATCTACCTGACCCATTCCCCAAGACTCTCCCCTTTGTATCTTTGTATCTCTACTTCAGCCACATTGGATTTTCTTTCCTTCTCTATTAGCTTGGGCGTGAAGTCCAGGGACTGTAAATACTCAACTCACTTTTGTCTGCCACATAAAGGATTCTGGAAGATGTTTTGGCTAGGATGGGCTAGGCTATGCTACTGTAACAGGTAGCCCCCAAAAATACTGGTGTTCATACATATATAACATCACATATGTACGATTTTTACTCAAACCAGATGCCCACCAGAGGTGAGCGGAGGATTCTACTGTACATCTCTGGACTGCAGCATCCAAACTAATAAAATGACTACCGTCTTAATGTTGCTGTTTCTGTGGCCAAAAGTAAGAGAAATTTAGGAAGTCTCATATCGTCAGATATGATATGCTAGTTTACTTCGACTCAGATGTCTCACCCAGCCGCAAGGGACCCGTGTGTGCATTAGGGATCCTTCTGTCTTGTTGGGACATTTGAAGTATACATCACACTGCAGTACAGGGATGGGTTGTTAACATTTGGTATTTGGAACTTAGCCTAGAAGATTACTGAGGCTAAGAGCTTTCTCAAAAATCTGCTGACAGATAAAAATATATAATTCATACAAAACCTAATTTGGACATTGTTAAATATTCTAGTTTCCTCATTCTTACTGTCAAGGGAAATGCCTGATTACCCCTACCCTCATGAATTGCCTTGAGTGCTTTATTCATAATGAAACCCTGCTCCAGTCCTATCATAACTCAGACTTGTAAGTTGTCCTTCAGATCTAACGATAGCAACAAACATAGTTGTTATATTAAATATGATCCTAACTCGGCCACTGCAAAACCAGGGAAGGCAACTTTTGTTAGTCAAGAACCAGCACCTACCTTCTGTTAAAGGTATATAGTGGCCATTGGGTGCACAACCTATGTCTGTTCTGTTCCAAGTTATTAGATCACTAATCCAACCATGGTGAACCCATTTTATTTGCAAGCGATTAGTTTAGGGACAGACATGAGTTGAACCTGGCTATTAAGACTTGTACTAGGCAGTATCTGGGAAAGGTATCTTCACTGGTAAGAAATGGGGCCCCTCCTCTTATTCTGAGGGTGTACCTCAATGGGATACCTATAACTGTTGTGGGGAAGATCAGAGCAATGCAAAACAAAACCAGAACCTCTGAACTTACTGGGGTGTTTTAAATATATCATTGCCTTATTCTTTAAAAGAGTCTGAGTAGGGCTTTCAATCCTTTGCAGCCAAAAGCATTCTAATTGACATCATGAAGGGGGACTGAAGGGCCTTTTACCTACCTTCCCATAATGCGTACCATTTCCATGGGGTACATCTGGAACCCCCAAGGAATGTGCTCCAGAAGTTCTGACCGGATGCCACTTTTCTCAGCCAGGATGCACAAAGAGTAGTAATTACAGTTGGAAAGGCAACTCACTCCAAGCAGTGCACAGTGGGATAAGCTGTGCTATTTGGCTGATTTTCACCTGGGCGATCACAGGACAGTGTTCACCATCTGTGATGTTAACTATTGCCCATAATACTGACTTAAATACAATCCACTAGGACTTTGCCACCTAATTGCCTTGGATGGATCTAAAATGATCACTTCAGCTGTTACAATTCCTGGTAGTCGGATGGAAGGTGCTGGAAGTTTAGCTCAAGAGGTAAGAGAGGAAGGGATTGATCTTAGGACCTGCCAAAAGGTATTCACAAAGTGTGCACATCAATATGCTTAGTTTACCTGCCAGAAATCTCTTTCTCTTTTCTGAAAAAACAGGTCAAAGATTCCTTGGCTGCATTTTTGGTCTTAGAATAGGACTTATGACCCTTGGCATTATTGACATTTTAGACAAAATATTCCTTTGCTTGGGGAAAGGGAGCTGCCTGTGTTTTGTAGGATTATAGCAGCATCTCTGTCCTCTGTCTACCAGATACCAGTAGAAGGACCGGTTTTCAAAACTAAGAAGGTTTCTATGTATTACCAAATGTCCCCTGGACACAAAAATCTATGTTAGAAGTGCTCTGATTATTTTTTTTCCTGTTGGTTTCCCTGCTGCTGTAGCTTGCATTTTATATTCCCTGCAAAGCCCCTTTGTTGAAAGCTTATTCTCAGAGTCACTATTGGGGGGTGGAGGTGGAAGCAACTTTAAGTGGTAGGGCCTAGTGGGCATTTTCTGATCAATGGGGAAATTCGCTTGAAGCGGGTAGTAGGACCCCTTCCTCTTCCTCGCCTCTCTTTCACATCCTGTTTAGGAGTTGAGCAGCTCTGTTCTGCCACATGAGCCCCATCACAAGATGCTGCCTCACCATAGGCCCCAAAGCAACATGGCACAAACACGACTCTTCATGAGTATACTGTTAGAGTAATGGAAGACTGATGAACACACCTACCTTCAAGAAATTCTCAAGGTTGTTTAAGGGGTGAAGGATGAAGGTGAAGATAGGCAGAGAAGGAAGCTGGAACTTCCTCTGGAGAATAAACAGATTTGTATCTTGACTTGACTGAGCCATGGAGTGCCCAGGTATCCAGTTAAACATTATTCTGAGCATGCATGTGAGAGTGTTTCTGGATGAGATTAGTATCTGAATCAGAGATAAAGCATATTTCTCCCCCTACCCCATTGATGGTCTGCATTCAATCCACTGAAGGTGACAATGGAACAGAAAAAGTGAAGTAAAAGGGAAATTTGCCTGTTAAGTGCTTGACCTTGTCCTAACTTTGGAGTCGGCCTTAAATTGGAATTTATATTATCAGCTCTCCTACTTCTCTGACTGAGACTGGAGCCATCTCTAGCTTATCAACTGCTGATGTTGGAACTTCTCAGCCGCTATAGCTACATGAGCCAATTCCTTATAATAAGAGGGTATGTGTGTGTGTGTGTGTGTGTGTGTGTGTGTGTGTGTCTGTGGATTATGTTTCTCTGGAGAACTCAGACAAGTGTGTTTTAGAAGAACAAGGGAGGAGGAGCTCCAAAGATGGCAGACCGGTAGGTAGCAGGAGAGGGACTCTCTCTGAGAGAGACAGCTCAAATGCCAGAATAAAACACCCTGGAGAGACCCAAACAGAGAAAGATGGACTCTCACAACCCTCGAAGAAACTAAAGTGCAGAAAACTGCTCGAATATGAGGTCCTGGGGCTACCATAAGAGAAGTTAAGATCAGCGAACACAGCCCACTCCTTGAGCCGTGTGAATCCCTGCCGGAGACCTGGCAAAGCGATCCGAACTAAAGCAACTGGCTTGAGCTGCTGGAGGGCGGAGCTGAACAGCCCTGCATGCAGCTCACCCGGACCCGGCCCTGCACGAGACCCACCCAGAGGCACCATGAAATTGCACTGCGGCCACACTGAAGCCAGAGGTCAGGGAGCCCAGCAGTTCTTGGGGACCGGCATCAACACATGGTGAGTGATGGGAATGGGACCCTCCCACAGTAAAGGGGAAACCGAGTGGATGACGTGTTGGATTTGGGCAGGACAGCCCTAACTCCATAAGGAAGTGGCTTCAGTTGTTTGCTCCCCTCGCCGAGTGGATTGGTGGAATCTGGTTAGACTAGGCCGCGCCCCTGGCAGGGACCCAGTGAGTAGCTACAAATTAATTCCCTGAGATCCGCGCACACTGACACAGTGAAGGCCTGCAAAGGTTGACTGGCCCGTAGGGCAGGAGCCAGCGCACATGCCTGTGCCTGAACTTTAATCTCTGATAACCAACTGAAGAGGGCAAAAGCTCCTAGCCTGCACCCTCTAGAGGAGACTTAACCAACAAGAAAAGGGTCTGGGAATTACACTGTACATTTGTATGGAAGGAACCAAAAACATGACGAAAGGGAGAAATAAGGAAAAAACCCCAGCCCCGAACCCTGAGAACATTGATCCAGGAGAGGTAAATACAAAAGAGATTGAGGGCAGCAAAAATGCAACATCAAACACAGTGTTAAAGAGATATCTTCAGGACCTCGTAAGCGGGACTGAAACTGAAATATTAATTCAAATTAAACAAGAGATAAGTAGATTAATAAAAGAAGGTCTGGGCACCTCTCAAGAAGGCACAGACAGAAGAATGGAGGAACACAAATGGAGAGAAAAATTTAATGAAGAATTCAGGAAAAACCTAGAATTCATGAAGCAGATTCAAAGAGATTATCAGGAAACTAAAGACTCGATAGAAAGCTGGCAAAACTGCTTGAAAGAAACCAAAGATAGACTATCAAAAATTGAACACAGGTTTGCAATGTGTGATCATGAAAGGGACGATCTCTTAAAAATAACAAGGGAGCAGGCAGTAAAGATACAAAGACTAGAAGATGACAAGAGGATCTATAACTTAAGAATAAAGCATGTGAATGAAGAAGCAGGAATCAAAACAGAGGAATTACAAAGGCGATTCACAGAAATTATTAAGGAAAATTTCCCAAGCATAGAAAAAAGAAATGATATGCAGAGGTATGACGCATACAGAACTCCAGCTACCTACAACCCAAACAGAGCTACACCCAGACACATAATAATCAAGATCTCAGAAATTCAATATAAGAACAGAATATTAAAAGCCATCAGAGAAAAGAAACAGATCACCTATAAAGGAAAACCCATCAAAATCACAGCAGACTTCTCAACACAGACCATCAGGTCAAGAAGAGCTTGGAGTGAAGTAATTCAAGCCCTGAAGGAAAACAACCTCCAGCCCAGATTGATGTATCCTGCAAAACTCTCTCTAGAAATTAATGGAGAAACAAGATGCTTCCATGACAAAGAGGAACTAGGAGAATTTGTGACCACCAGCCCAACCCTACAAAAAATACTGAAGGACATTTTAGGGAGAGAGAACAAGAATACGAGCATTTCAGGAACAGTGGCAGAGAGGCCTCAGTGAACAGGGCAAATAGTGGAGTGGAACAGAAATATAGACAACCAATGGCAGAAAAACAGAATAGCAGAAATAAGGCAGAGAAGATTGGCTGTAATCTCTAGTATAAATGGCCTTGAAATATTTTTTTTAATTTTATTTAAAGAGAAAAAAAAGCAATACATAAAAAAAGGGTAGAAACAATACAAAACCTCAAAAAAAACCATAAATCATTAGTTGACAAACCATATACTGTCCTCCCAGAAATAGCTGTTCATGTTACAAAATTAAGGCATACAAAGTGAACACACAGTGAGGCTGCAAACAGTTACAAAAAAACAGGATGGAATAAAGTCAATTGAGACAGTATAGTGAAATTGGCACAGAATATCAAAGCAGGTCACCAGGACAACAGTAACAGGCAACATTGTATATCTCGTTGTCTTCACAATAGTTGTTCTTCTACTAGGTACAGCAAAATCAAAGAAATACACAACATTATAGAACACGTCAACACAGAGTATTGAATAGAGCAACACTGGTAATC
>PVJX010042963.1:0-13896 GCA_004027295.1 Dolichotis patagonum | reverse complement strand
GAATAATGCAGCTGCCCCAGTAAGTCAGTGGTATGGGAGGAAAAAGGAGGTGGGGCTGTTATAGAATAAAAGAAATTTAAGACTTGTAATAACCAAATACAGCTTATGAACCTCACTTGGATCCTGATGTGAACAAATTAGCTCCAAAGATAGCCTAGGATGCGATGACATTGGGAAGCTATTGTTCATCTTAAGTGTAATAGTGGCAGGGGATTTACAGTATTTTCAATGTCCTTATTAAGTAGAGATTTTTACTAAGACACTTCTGGGTGAAATGACATGCTCTGGATTTTGCTTTAAATACTCCAACAAAAACATTGTCCCATTGGATGAAAGGTAGGCAAAACATTGATAATTATTGAAGCTAACTGATGAATTCTTTATACTGTAATTTCTACTTTTGTATATGTTTGAATTTTTCCATAATAAAAAGTCTTCACAAATAAATGTTCCTTAACGACAGGAAAAGACCAAGGAACTGTCACAGATTGGAAGAGACTCAGGAGACAGGATGATTAAACGCAATGTGGAATCTTGGGCTAGGGCTTAAAAGAGAAAAGGCATACATCTAAATAAAGTGTAGTTTACTTAAAAGTATTGTAGCAGTGTTAATTTCTTGGTTTAATGAATATGCCAAAATTATGTAAGATGAAAGAGAAAGTTGGCTGAAGGGTATACAGAAATACTCTTCTGTAAATCTAAAATTATTTTTAAATAAAATATTAAGAATAAATATTCTTTAATCTTTGCATAGAATGAGCGCTTAAAGCAAACTTATAGTATCAAATAGAAAAACTTTTATCTCTATTACTGAGTTATAGGTTTTAAATAATTCTCAAAAGATGAAAAAGTGGCATATACACCACTGCCATGTTTCCCCCTCTGGGATCTTCAGAATTTGGCTGGTTACATTATTTCTTTATATCATGGCATATATAACATTTACACAGTGTTCTGCCTCTCGAGTTGCTTTAGCTTTTAATGGGCCCATTGATCACTCCTCGTCATTTTCACTATTGCATCTGTTGGTAGAAATTCATCGGAGAGTTCTGTCTTCAAGAAGGGCTCTCGGGAACAATAAAGGCATCTGTTTGTACCCCTGGATTTGGATGGCAGTCTGGCCTGGCACACGTTCTCATTCCCTGAAGACTCACTCAGCACTGCTCCTCCATCTTCTAATGTTGAATGCTATTATGGAAAGGTTAGAAGCCGGACAAATTCTCTTCCCATTCACAAGTGATTTAGTTTATTTGCAATGCTTCCCTTAGGATTCTTCTTTTAAATCTCTGAAGTCCAGTACCTTTATCAGGATATGTACTGAATTTACTTGCTTTTTGGTGATTTTACCTAGGAGAGGATTGTTCTTTCAAGCTATAAATTTAAGTCTTGTTACTGGAAGCACTCCTGAATTATATATTTGAACATTTCTGTTGATGTTGCCAGCTCATTTAATCTATTATGTTATTCAGAAACACTAATCATGAATATGATAGATCACCTTTGTTCTCTATGTATCTCATTTTCTCCTTAAAATTCTCACACTTTAAAAAGTGTTTGTTAGTCGGGTGTGATGGTACACACCTTTAGGTCCAGCACTGGGGAGGCTGAGGCAGGAGGATCACCTCAAACTCAAGACCAGCCTGAACTACATAGTAAGACCCTGTCTCAAAAAACAAACAAAATAAAATAATAATATAGTGTTTGTTATATTCTCATTTGTTTTGTTTACTTTTCTCAAGCCTTCCTTCCATGTTCATGGCTGTTTATTTCCAATATCTCTTTTTCCTTTTTGTTATTTCTAATATGATCTTCATTTCCCCTTTATTTTTTTTAGGTCTTCTCAATTTCTTTCTTGAGCTCTGCCAACTGATTTTTAAAATCTTTTTAATCGTATCTTTCTCATGAGCTTTTATCAAGTTGTTTTACATAAACAACCTGTATAAATCTTTGGTCAAGATTTTAAATTTTTTCCCATGGTCAGATATTTCAAGTGCATATGCATTTTGGCCTTTTCTTGGCCACATCCCTTGATTCTTCATCGTATTTTTATATAGTTTCTTTTTATAATTACTAATATTTCAGGAGTGACCGCTTTTCTTAGACCAGCTCTTTGTACCAGGTAGAAGGGATGGAGTTGAGCTTTAAGTAGCAAATCATTTCCTTGGTTCAGAGTGTGAAGTCTCCCAAGGTATAAGATAAGGTATAAGAGTATAGCGGGTTACCCTTTCCTTCTTCCCACCCACAATGACCACAATCCCCGTGTTCTTCCCACCCTACCACTGCAACAGGCTGCTTCCTGCCAAAATGGCTGACCACTGATTCCTCGTCTGGCACCACATCTGTACCAGCTTGTGCACCCATATCATAGGGCGACAAGTCAAGTTGTTCAGGGTGGTTTCTTTAGAATTTCTTGCCTATCAAAATATTCCAGGTCCTTCTTGCCTTAAACATAGAATTGGATGAGACAAGCCAAAGATGGTGCCCAAAGTTTATCTGAAAATTGAAGGGTGAAGGGGTATGGGAGAAGCCAGGTCTGCAGAGAGAATTTGGGCACAAAGTGTTTGGGAGAAACCAACTCTGCAGAGCAAACTTGGGCTGAACAAAAAGAAAAAGAGGGTAAAAGCAAAACTGAAAATACATGCCCCCAGGCTACCCAGAAAGTTCCCGCACAATAGTAGTTTTTTCAAAGGCTGTTCTTTTTCATGCCATCCACATCTCATGGGAGCTTGTGAGAAGTTCTACATCCAGGGTCCTTGCATTGACCTGAGGTCTTGTAATTGACAAGTCTGCTTATTTCCCCAGCCAGCTTTGCCATTCTTTATCTACTGTATCAAAGTGTTACTGATTTGGCCCACAATGATGTCCCACACAATCTAGAAGGCTCTGCTTTGACACACGTGACTGGCATCAGAAGAGCAGGCACCGTTTCTGGGACTCTTCTCTGGCCTGTGCCCATCCTCATTGTGCTAAGCAGCTCTCCTGGATGTGTTTCTGTCTCAGGCCTTCGCTGCCTTGTGCTCACTGAAGGTGTAATTTCAGAGTCTATTTGCCATTCTCCTTGTTATATCTGGTGGTTCACAGGAAGGAGAACACAAAGACGTTAAGTGAATATATTCTCTGGAGTCATACGGATCTGTGTTTGAATCCAGGTTCTGCCCCTTACTAGCTTTGTGATCTTAGACAAGGTATGAAAGCACCTTACTCCTCAGTGATGGGTTAATATTGTTTACCCCAAAATGTTGTCAAGATTAAGTGCTATAAATCCCAGTGTTAGATTCTGTACTGGGTACTATAACAAGTTTTCACTAAGTTTTAGGTTTTAAAAATTATTACTAGTCCAATACCTATTTTTAAAACCTAAATCATAGTTAAATGTCTTTCAGAAAGAAAAGTTCCAAGACCATGTAGTTTCAATAGCAAATTTTACCATTTAAAGAACAAATAACACTAATTCTACACAATCTTTTCCAGAAAATAGAATACTTCTGATTTATTTTATGAGGGCAATATTACTGTGATACAAACACCAGATAAGATAGTACAAGAAAAGAAGATGACAAGTAAATATCTCCTTTGACCATAGTTACAAATGGATATTGCCAAGCCACTCTGGCAACATATAAAGAGAATAATACTCTGTAAGCAAGTGAGATTTATCCCAGGAATACAAGACTCACTCAATATGCAAAAATCAATGAAATCCATAATATCAGTGAGCTACTGAAGGAAACCCACATAATCATTTCAAACAATGCAGAAAATCATTTAGCCAAAGCCAATGTCCATCCAGAAAGGAATGAAAAATCTCTCAGTCAACTAAGAGCACAAAGAAAACTTTTTTTTCAAAGAAACCTTTCTCAAGCTAATAAAAGGCATCTATAAAAACCTTTAGCAAATGTCATTACTAATGATGAAAGATTAAATGCCTTGCTTTTAAGATTGGAAGTAAGGCCAAGAGATACATTCTTACTGCTCCTGTTCATTTTTATATTGAAAGTCCTAGACGGCGCAATAAAGCAAGAAAAATAAATAGGTATAGATACTGAAAAGGATGAGATAAAACTATTCTTATTCACAGGCAACATAATTATCTATAGAAAAAGACCCAAGAAATCCACAAAAAATTCTAGAATAAATAAGGAAGTTTAGCAAGGTCACAGGGTACAAAGTCAACACACCATATTTCTATGTACTGAGCTAACAATTTGGCTATCAAGTTTCTATATTCTAACACTTTAGAAACTAAATTATTTTTTAAAATGTCATTAATAGCCAGGCATGGTAGCACATGCCTATAATCTCAGCACTCGGGAGACTGAGTCAGGAGCATCAACTTGAGTTCGAGGCCAACCTGGATATAATATAATTCTAATAAAATGAAATATCTAGGCATAAATCTAAAAAATCATGCATAACATCTGTATGCTAAAAACTAAAAACTGATGAAAGAAGTCAAACAAATTAAACAAGTGGAGATACATAATGTCTCCACGAATCGGAGGACTTGACATAGGAAAGATGCCAATTCCCTCAAAATGATCAGTAGCTATAACACAACTCCAGTCAATATCCCAGAAGAATCCCTTTTTTCAGATTTAAAGAAGTTAATTCTAAAATGGAAAGGCAAAGGAACTAGAGTAGTTAAACAATTCTGAAAAAAGAATAAAGTTGGAGGAAACACACTACCTGACTTGAAGACTCATTATATAGTTACTGTAATAAAAAATGTGTGGTATTTTGCAGGAGGATAGACACACAGGTCAATGGAACAAAACAGAAGACCCAGAAATACATCCACAACTGATTTCTTATAAAGGTGCAAAAGCAATTCAGTGGAGGGAAAATTGCTTTTTCAGCCTGGTGCTATGGTAATTGGATATCCTTTGGGGATATACCAACCTCAACCTCAATTTTATATTTCATTTAAAAATTAACTCAAAATGAAACAAGGAGTTAAATGTAAAACAAAACTATAACACATTTAGAAAAAAGTAGGAGATAATCTTCAAGACCTCAAGCTAGGAAAATAATTCTTAGATCTGACACCAAAAACACAATCTGTAAAAGAAAAACTGATAAATTTTACCTCATCAAAATTACAACCTTTCTTTCTACAAAAGAGCCTGTTAAGATGGTAAAAAGACAAGTTCTAGCCTGAGGAAAGTATTTGCAAACCATATATCTGATGAAGGATTCCTACCTAAGAGACATAAGGAATGCTCAGTGGTTAAACAAAAATCAGTTTGAAAACAAGCAAAAGATATAAGCAGACTTCCACTCAAGAACATATATACATGCAAATACACACATGAAAGATGAACAACACCATTAGTTATTAGGGAAATCTAAACAAAAATCCCAAAGAGATACTACTCCTTGCTATTAGGAGGGCAACAAACTCACCAACCCTGACAAAATCGAATGCTGCTGAGGGTGTGGAGCAACTGAAATTCTCACACACTGATGCTAAGAAGGCAGCACGGGACAGATGCTCTGAGAAACAGTATAGCACTTCCTCTGGCGTGAGCCAAGAGGAGAACCAGAGAGCGGCCCCCGGGATCCAGCCATGGCCATGGCCGTGGTGGAACCCAGGAGCCTGCACAAAGAAGCAATTCACCCGCCCTCTTGGTAAGCGCCTTCCTCTGGCATGAGCCAGGAGGAGACCCAGTAGTGTCTCTTGAACCTACCAGTGCATGGGCTTGGAATCAAACATCCCAACCACCCCCCTCCCCCACCCCAGTTAGCAACTGGGGACAGAGGTCTGAGCATCTCTTGGCAGGATGACTGTATGCAATATAGCAAATATGGGGAGTCTCCTCTATCTTCTCTTTGAAAGCAAGTGTTGTTTTCATTATGATTAATTGCTTTACTCTATTCAATATTCTCTTTTGATTGATTTTATAATGTTCTGTCTTTGGTTTGATTTTGCTATACTTAATTGACTAGACAACTATTGTGAAGATAATGAGATATACTATGGTACCTATTACTGTTATCCCGGTAACCTGCTGTGAAGTTCTGTACCAAATTCACTGCACTGTCTCAGTTGGCTTTGTTCTGTCTTGTTCTGTTGTATTTCTACTACCCTCAAAAAAAAAAAACAGTGCAGCAGCTTCTTATATACAGTTAAAAACAGACGTAACTATCCCACTTTGAGATACTTACCTTTGAGCAGGGGTCACCAAACCAAGACAAGCAGGCCAGATCAAGTCAATGCCCTGTTTTTGTACAATCTGCCTGTTAAGAATGCTTTTTACATTTTTAAAGAATTGTGTGTGTCGGGGCTGGGGATTTAGCTCAGGGGCATAAGTGCCTGCCTTGCAAGCACTTGGCCATGAGTTCAATCCCCAGTACGAAAAAAAAAAAAAAAAAAGAATTGTGTGTGTGATTTTTAAACATGTGACAGAGACAAGTGACTCACAAAACCTAAAATGTTTACTATGTGACCCTTTACAGAAAAAAAAATTACCAACCTCCGCCCTAAAGAAATGAAAATTTAAGTTCACATAGAAACCTAGACATGAATGTTAATATCCCCTTAATTGCTTTCAATCCAAACTGGAAGCCACTCAAATGTCCTTCAATTGGTGGCTGGATAAATAAACAGTGAGTGGTGCACCCACAATGACGGAATTCTACTCAGCAATTAATATTGATACACACAGCAACTTGGCTGAATCTTAAAAGCAGTATGCTGAGTGAAAGAAGCCATCTCAAGAGGGTGCATCCTATATGATTCTGCTGTATGATACTCTCAAAAATACAAAGTTATAATGACAGAAGCAGATCTGCAGTGTTTGGGGTGGTGGAATGACTATAATGTGTCAGCATAAGTGAAACTTTTGGGCTGATGGAACAGTTTGATGTCCTTATTGTGCTTGTCATTACAAAAATATATATGGTCTAAAAGTCGTAGGATTATACACAAAAGAAAAAGTCCATTTTACTGCACAGTAATTGCTTTCCTGCCATGCTGGAGATTGAACCCAGGGCCTTGCATACTCTAGGCAAGCATTTCAGCACTGACTGTACTCAGTTGTATAGTGTATAAAGTAAAATAATGTACCGTAACCCCAGAACTTGGGAGGCTGAGGCAGGAGGACCACCATTAGAGGCCAGCCTGGGCTACATAGTGAGTTCAAAGCCAGCCTGAAACAGAATGAGACCTTGTCACAAAAAACAAAAAGGGACTTGAAATAGCTGAGCATTTGCTAATGTGTAGTCCATTTTAAAGTCACTCATGAAAGAAAATGAAATTGTAGATTCAGCTAACAGTAGTAATAATAGCAAAAAAGGTTAAGGCTGGTCATTAACCTCTGTCATGTTGTCACCCATTACCATAGAGACTATATATACTACAGAATGTCATTTATGCCAGCACAAGGAGAAGCTGTGGGGGTTAGGTGGCAAATGTCTTGAATCTGGAGGCAGACAGAGGACTATTGTAGAGGGTGCCACAAATCATGTTCTTCTGTAACATCAGTACCACTAGTGTGACATTCCCAGTTAAGTCATTTTGAGCTTCATTGAGAATTCGGCACAGGTTAGATTGGCGGGATACAAGTCATTCCCAGAGATGATAAGTAATATTTTCAGTTTTCATAACCAGAGCCTAAAATGTCGCTGCAGAACAATAGGAGGCTCAGCATCTATGGGCAGGTGGCACAGGGAGTTGGATTTCTCTCCAGTGAGCAGGCATAAGCCTCACCAGCTAGGTACTTAACGTTAACGAAGCCCTGTGGTAATGAACACACTAGCTTTACCTCCAGATGGTGGTGACAACAAAGAATAACCTGACTCCCTCTTCATCCAATTAAAGACTTCCCAGCCAGGTCTTGCAAATCAACACAATATTGTCTTTCTTTGCCATCCAACTACATATCTCCTTACCTCGTCCCTTAGAGTCCATTTTAAGTTAGATGATGCGAGAAACAAGAAAAAGGAAACAGTGATCATACATCTCAGAGGCCATCATACCCTCTTTACAACATTCTTAAAGCACTACAAGTTCAAGAGAAGAAATGGAATGTATTTTCTTTGCTAGCCACCCTCCTGCAAGGGAGGCTGGGAAATGTAGTCTGGTGATTACAGGAAGAAGCAATAAGATATCTGGTGAACAGCCAGCCAGGAAGTAGAGGATGAACTGGAAAGAAGTCATTTGGACAACTTTGCCCAGAGTGCCTTCATTAAATAACCACTGTTAGCCTACAGTGGGAACTGAGGCAGAGCCATGAGACTGATCTCTATCTTGTGTGGTAGTTAGGTCCTCTGGAAAGCAGATGGTAAGCTAGGCAAGAGGGAGGAGGTTTGCTGATGGGTAGAAGGGAAGACATGTACGCTGGGTAAGGGCAGCCTCAGACTGCAACACAGATTTGACAAAGTCTCGGCCAATCCAAGGGGGGTGCCCCATGGAGCAAAGACTACTCCCCGGAGGAGTCCCAGTTGCTTGTGGCCAGGGCCCAGTTCCTGCATCCCATTCAGTTGTTGGGGCCCCTGAGGAAAAGTGTGGTCTCAGTTCCAAAGCTGAGGTGGAGTGCTATCAACAACGTGGTAGAACAGGAACCCCAAGACCCTCCTCACTCTCATAGGGCCACCAATTCCACAGCAACACACAGACCAATTCCATTCATGAGAAGTCCAGAAACCAGTAAAGAGGCTCTTGCTTCTCTGATGAGTCCGAAAGCAGCCACCTTGGCGTTGGTAAGAAAATTCATGGCACCTTCCCACCATTGTCCTCCTGGGTATGATTGCAAGGAAATTCCAAGCTCCTGCCTTCTCCCTGGGGAAGAAAAGAAGGGGGACTGGATGTGGAACATTCTGGCTTTCCTGGGGTCAGGGGCTGCCCAAGGGACTGGCTTCTGTCTTGCTTGTCTGGAGTGCTAACAGGACTCAACTTGCCTCAGCCGCCTGGGGTGCTGAGTGCAAGAAAGCACAGGCAAGAAAGTGCGGGCAGCAAGCTGTTTCTCCAGAGGACCACCCCCACCCCTGCCAATCCGGCACATGGAGGCCTCCCCCTCAGGCAGAATGAGAGCGGGTGAGTGTTCAATATTAGTGTTTTTCAAGGGTTGCCTGAGGGACTGATTACTGTCTCGCTTGTCTCCTAGAGCAGACAGGACCAAGTGTACTCTCCAGGCCTGGGGGCTACTGCTGATACCAGAGTGCCTGGTGCGCCAGAGGCAGTGGCTTCTACTGTGGCAGCATTTGGGGCCTCGTTTCTGTTTTACCTGTCTCTGAGTATGTTCTAGAAGCTTGGGCACTGCTGAGAATTAGAAAGAACAAGTGAAAGGATGGAAAAAGATATTCCATGCGAATGTAACCAAGGGAAAGCGGGGATAACCATACTTATGTCAGACAACATGGATGGTAAGTCAAAAACTGTCAAGAGACAAAGGACATACTGATAATAGGGTCAATTACACAAGAATTAAAACAACTACAAATATATATGCAGACAGCATCACAGCATTTAAATATATGAAGCGAATATTGCTATAACTTAAGGAAAAAGTTGACAGCAATAACACAATAATAGTGGGTGATTTTCATGCCCCATTTTCAATAATGGATAGAGTGCCCAGGAAGAAGATAAATAAGAAAACAGGGGACTTGAACAACAGACCAAATAGACCTAACAGATATGTGTGGAATAATCTACCCAATAACAACACAATACACATTTTTCTCAAGTACACACAGAACATTGTCCATGGTAAATCAACAAAACAAGTCTTAACAAATATAAGACAATTGAAATCATACCAAGTATCTTTTCTGACCACAATGGAATGAAATGAGAAATCAGTAGCAGAAAAAAACTGGAAAATTCACAAATATGTGGAAATTAAACAACATACTCTTCAACAACCTACGAGTCAAAAAAGAAATCAAAAGGGAAATCAGAAAATATTGTGAGACAAAGGAAAACACAGAAGAGACTGGAGGTACAGCTCAGTAGGTTCCATCTCTGCATGAGAGAGAGAGAGACAGAGACACAGAGAGAGAAAACATGTTGTTGCATGGAATACAGTTAAAAGTAGTTGTAGGAGGGAAACTTACAGTGGTAAATGCTTAGATGAAACAAGAAGACAAATCTCAAATGAATAGCCTGACTCTACACCTCAGGAAGCTAGAAGAACAAACTATAAAGCAAGAAGAAAGCGCTACAGATCAACCGTACAGCACTGTGCTCATAGTTATTAATATTTTATGCTGAAAATTGTAAGAGGGTAGATCTCAAATTATGTGGTTTTGATATTATAGTTTTTTGTTTTTAAAAAAAGTCAAGGCCAAGCCTGGAGGCATTAGGAGCTGAAGGCGCTGAGCTGACTTTATTCCTCACAGCTGGGTGGTTCATTCTTTTGTGAGCATCAGAGAAGTGCACCTGTGTGGCTATTGCACCTAAGGCTGCTCAGTATTTTAGGGGACAGAGCCAGAGATGAAGGCATCTGAAGATACTGACATGGCTACAGCTGACTCACAATCTGAGGATAGCCCTTATTATACATGACTAGCGCAAGTTTGAAATCTCTCTTTGTCTCTCTTTCCATCTCTTTTTGTACTAGGGACTGAACCCAGGGCCTTTGCACTGAGCTACATCCCCAGTCCTTTTTATTTTTAATTTTGAGATAGGGTCTAGCTAAGTTGCCCAAGCTAGGCTCGAACTTGTGATCCTCTTGCCTCAGATTCCCAGAATGCTGAAAACTCTTGTTGGCTGGAGCAGAGCTGACCTGAATCCAACAAGGTGAAATCCCCACAAGGATCCCCATTTAGGCTCATGATAGCCTACTGAATAAGAACTAACTGTGAAAATACTTTTTCTACTCACATGCAAGGGTCTGATGGTTTTATTTGACTAGAAGTTTTAAAAGGATACAAAGATAGCCAAAGAAGACTATGGTCACATGAAAAAAAGTACTATGTCTGGGAAAAGGGAGGTGATGGCCCATCTGAAGCTTAGTGCCCTCCCCCGGCACTATTGAAGAACACTGACAGTTTAGACACCTTTCAGAGACAGATGACCAGGTGCTTGGAAGGCCAAGGTCGTGTAATATTAAGAACAGATAAAGGAATAAGGGCTACTAGTAATAAGCTATCTTAGCACCCTGTAGGTTTCCTGGAAAGAACTTACATGGCGCTGCAAAACAAATGTTTAAGTTGTACAGATGTCAAATTACTTCAGCTTTGTATCTTGAGACAATTATAGATTCAAAGGAAGTTGCAAAGATCATACAGAGAGGTGCCATGAGCCATTTACCTAGCTTCCCCCAATGATTGCATTTTTTACATTCCTTTTTTTTTTTTTTTATACTGGGGATGGAACTCATGACCTCACGCTTGCCAGGCAGACACTTATGCCACTGAGCTAAATCCCTGGCCCTCAATGATTACATTTTACATAATTACAGTACAATATGCAACCCAGGAAACTGATATTGGCACAATGCATGTGTATTGTTCTGTGCACTGCTGTCACATGCTTAGATTTGTGTCACCACAACTGTTTCTATTGATCTTTCAAAAAAAAACCCCAGCTTTTTGTTTCATTGATTTTTCTCTATTTTTTTTTGGTTTTCAACTTTATCGATTTTTTGCTGTTACATTTGTTATTTTCTTCCTGTCTGCTTTGGGTTTATTTTGCTCTTCTTTTTCTAGGTTCTTGAAGTAGGAGTTTAAATCATGGATTTGAGACTTTCCCCCCTTTCTAATGTAAGCTTTTTGTGCTATAAATTTCTCTCTCAGCACTGGCATATAGCACAAAATTTGATAGGGTTTAAAATGTATTTTGTAATTTCATCAAGTCATCCTCTGACATATGGATTATTTGAAAATGGTGTTTATTTGTTTGTTTAGTCTCAAAGTATTTGGAGATTTTCTGTTATGTTTCTATTACTGATATTTAGTTTGATTACAGTCAGAAAACACACTACATGATTTTCATTCTTTTAAATTTGTTAGTATTTGTTTTATGACCCAGGATCTTTGTATATGTTCCATGGACACTTTTAAAAATGTATACTCTGCTTATTAGGTAGAATGGTCTATAAATGTGTATTGCATCCTGTTGGTTGATGGTGATATTATGTTCTATGATTTTGCTGGTTTTTCCAACCAGTTGCTCATCAAATGTTGAAGCCTCCAACTAGAACTGTGGATTAGTCTATTTCTCCTTCTGGTTCTATCAGTTTTTAATTCACATCATTAGGTCCCCTGTTACTTGGTCCATACATACATAGAAATCTATGTCTTGGTGCATTTTTAATTTTTATTTTTTTCTAAATAGTATGTTTGCAATACATAACAGCTACATTCATTTGGGGAATTGGTACATATACATATCACATCCTAATCAATTTTACTTCCCTTCCCTTCTCATCCTCAAATCTCCTTCCCATCTCCATAAAGTCTACCTTCCTATTTCCTACCATGTCTCTTTTCTTGGTGTATTAACATGTGTATTACTATGGAATGTCCCTCTGTCACTGGTAACTTTTTGCATTGTAGTGTACTTCATCTCCTATGGCACAGTCACTCCTTTTTTTTTTTTTTGGTACTGGGGATTGAACTAACCACAGAGCTAAATCCCCAGCCCTAGTCACTCCTTTCTTTTGATTGGTGTTTGAATATACAGCTTTCCTGTGTTTTTATTTTCAACCTTCTATATCATTATATTTGAAGTGTGTGTCTTGTAGACAACATATAGTTGGACCATGATTCTTTTTATCTGCTCTGCAAATCTCTGTCTTGTAATTGTTGTATTTTAGGCCATTTAAATTTAGTATGATTATTGATACGTAAAAGCTTAAGTCTGAATTTTAGTTTTTGTTTTGCCTTTATTTTCTGTTTCTGTTTTCTTTTTGCTACCTTCCTGTGGGTAGCTTGAATTTTTTTTTAGGATTCTTTTTCTACTTATCTGTAGTATTATTGGGTGTATCTCCCCTATAGTTCTTTTATTGGCTCCTCATGATAATATATGTATGCAGTTAGGTGTCTATAATGCATTATAAATTGTATGTATATAACCTATCATAGCCTACCTGTGCCGTCATGTTTCCAGTTGAATATATAAAATCTTATGCTCCCCTCCCTCCTCAATTTATAATTTTCTTAAATATTTCCTCCATATATGTTTAAAACCATATACAATAGCATAATAATTTTTTATTCAACCATCAATTATAATTTATGAAACACAAGGGAAGAAGGCAAATCTACTGTATTTGCCCATGTTTTTGGTCTTTCCTTTGTTCTTTCCTCCTTCTTGCTATTCCAAGATTCCTTCTGTTATCACAAGATTCTCTGTGTTAAGGAATTTTTCTAACCATTCTCGAAGATGGATCTGCTAGTTAGGGCAAAAGGAAAGACAGATGCGGGAAAAGGAAGAGGGAGGGAGAAGGGAGGGGGAGGGGCGGGATTAAAAAGAATTAAGATGTGTTAAGTACACGTACCTACTTCCTAACGGGAACATAAGCACTATATATACTGCAAACGTCTACTACTAAAATGAAATTTTTAAAAGTCCTGGGAATGTAAAAAAAAAAAAAAAAAGAAAGAACAAAACATTGATCTCACTGTTGACAAATTCTCTTGGTTTTCCATCATTTAAGAGTGACTTTCTTCACCCCTTTGTTCCTCATGTATATTCACATTATTTATGCAAAGGGTGATGGAAAGATACAGTGAATGTTTACATTTTAAAAAATTTATTACAGTAAGCCAGGCATAGTGGTGCATGCCTGTAATTGCAGCACTCGGGAGGCTGAGGCAGGAAGATGGTTGCAAGTTCGAGACCAGCCTGGGCTATAAAGTGAACTCAAGGCCAGCCTGAACTGCATAGTGAGAACCTGTCTCAAAAAAATAAATAAATAAAAATTTATTACAGTAAAAGATTAATCCTCC
>PVJX010042962.1:0-14007 GCA_004027295.1 Dolichotis patagonum | reverse complement strand
GCCTACAGTCAGACCTTCAGCACAGAGGAAGAGACACCAGTGGGTCCTTGACACATTCCCTAAGGGTCCAAATGCCTCAATACTCTTTTCCTATAATAGGTTCAAAGGGTTTGTAACTTCAGGTTACCTTTTAAGAAATCCCAAATGCACTTTTACAATATCCCTAAAGACGTATTAATTTTTGACATATGAAATCTTAAAAGTAAAAACCAGCAATTTTGTTCTGTCTGGTTTTAACAGTTTTATTTCATACAAAGAATAATATAGTTGGGCACAGTGCAACATGCCTGTAATCCCAGAACTTGGGAGGCTGAGGCAGGAGAATTGTTGGAAGTTCAAGACCAGCCTGGGCTACAAAAAAAAAAGGAAAGGAAAAAAAACAACAGAACAATGTATGTACTCAGCCCTTGGAGAAAGGTTCATCTGAGTCTTGGGTGAGGATCTTAGGATTCCCTAGGTTACCCATACATGCTTTGAGATTTGCTTTCCATTAGGTTTTTATGGACACTCTGCAGTTACCCTAAAATACTGAACATACTACAGAACAGATCTAGGACCAACGGTGGCAGAATCTACATAGAACTTCAACTCACAGTACCCTAGGGTAAAACCTTTGGAGCTTTTGGCTATAATACTCAGTATAACCCTTGTGATTCTGAATGCATTGGTGGGGTTTTACTGTGTTTGGGAACATCAATGGAGTCTACAACTCAAAACTCAGATATTTTCTTTGCAGAAAATCTTTGTCAATGTTTTCATGATATCTAAAGAGGTCACATTGTGATTGCAAAGGTCCAAGTGATTGAAAATCAAACATCTATAAAAAGAGAACACAGTTTGAAAGAAGACAAAATCTTCACCACTAATTCACCAGATTTCTGTAAAAGCCATAGTTACAACAGGTTGTGTCTAGAGAATTCTACATATTACAGGTACTATGAACCTAGTCATCTAGACTCGTCACATAGACTAATAAGAACATTAATATTTAAGATTTGGCTTCTGAGTGATTTTGGATTTCTACATAACAACCCTAATAGCCACAAATTATTCTGATGATTAATAAGCATTTATTCTTTTGACTACTGTCTCCATTTAAGTGAATTTATTGTTGCTGTCAAAACCATGTACTTACCAATAAACCATTTATTATTCAAAAACTCTTAAAGGTAAACATTGCAGCAATAATATGAAGAAAAGGTCACTCACACTGAAGAAAGTGAAGCAAATTGAAGTCACTGTCTAGGTAATTCAACTGGCCCAAAGTTAGCTGATAATAAATATAATCATGAGAAGTTTTGATCTTTACAGTTTGTAAAATAAAAACTACAAAACCTCCTCAGTGAAAATATGTCAAGATAGTTCTGACAATTTCATTTTTAAATCAGCAAAGTTGCTGGGAAATACTGCAAAAAGTTATCATTTGGGGCAGGAAAAGCATAATTAATAATAATCATCTAGCCTAAAATTAGTATTGAAGATGATGAAAGACTCAGAAGTTAACTTTTCCTAATTAAAGTTTCTATGTTAAAGGAACATACGACTCATCCTAGTTAGCAATTTCTTCCACACTGATGGTCCATTAAAATGCCATTGCCTTTAGCATACTGTTCAATTAGATGGAATAAGCGGCTATTTTACAGGAGTAGGCAGCCTCACAGGTTTTCACAAACTATGGGTCAAAACACTCAGGCTGGAAATCCACACGTAGTAACCTTTATTCAGTTTTACTTCTATCGTTTCAGTTACCCACGATCAACAGCAATCTGAAAATACTGAATAGGAAATTCCAGATTGAAGAGACCACATTCAAATAACTTTTATTATAGTACACTGTTATAATTGTTATATTTTATTGTGACTTAATTAATCTCTTACTGTGCCAAATTTATAAATTAAACTTTATCACAGTGATGTACATATAGGAAAAATAGTATATAGTTCAGTCCGATTCATGCATTTAGACATCCATTGGGGGCCTTGGAATGTATTGCCTGGCCAGTAAGTAAAGACTAGGGTATTTATACTTTTCAGGCTGCTCTATAAATACGTGCAATTTTAATATTTCTGTGTACCTTAGGGTTAAACTTCCTTCACCCAGTGATTCCTCTGCCCTACTGAGACATCAGACGACGTATGTGGCAGCCTTAACAAATTTCGCCACACTCAGGACACAAGGCCATGAATGGTGTGGCCAGCTCACCCTCTAACGCAGCACTTGGTTCAGTCCCCTGTGAGAAGGGAAAAGATCACCTTGCACTATAGCAGAACAGAGGAACAGAAATGGTGACAAGACCCACATGGTGATGCAGTCCCAGGAGTCCACCTCTGCCCATCTCTCTTAATTGTTCCTTCCTCCTCCTTGCTCCACGAGGCTATGTACTGGACTTCCACCTCAAAAAGTTCTCTGTGTCATCGCTTTTTCCACTGACATGCTTATGGCTACCATCTTTGGGAGTAGAGTTTCTTGCCCTAACCTTCAAATTGCCCTCTCATTTCTCTCAAATCTCATTTCATTCAGTGCTGCCAGGATAATTTTCCTAAAACACCATGGAGATTATGAATTTATCTTACACTAACAGGAGGGATTATACTCTAACCTCTGGTGGGTTACTCATGAGTACGCTCCAACATACCCTCTCCATCGTATTTCCCATTAACCCCTTTTATCAGGAATGACTCTTCTCTTCCAAAGGCATTAAAAGATTTTCCTTCCCTCACACCAGCTCCAGACTTTCCCAGGTGATGATTTTTAAGGCTGTCCTCTCTCCCCACCACCCACATACTACTCACCTCTCAAACATACTTCCTCCACAAACACTTCCCTAATAACTTCCATCAGAAACAGTCTCTCTCTGTATACCTATCTCCTATGGCCTTACATTATAGTCTTCTGGAGATCAGATTTTAGATCTGACTCATATTAAGCTGATCTAAAGCAGGCACCATGCATAAAGCAAGCAAAAACTGCCAGATTCACCACCAAGCCACCACAGGAAGAAATTTACACAGCGGTAATGCTTACCCTCTGTGTCCTGCAAGCTAAAGGAAACCAATGCATGTGCATATCTGGGACACAGGTGACGTCCCCAGCTTCTCCTGACACATTAAACATCTGCTAATGAAGCACGCTCTCTCAGACTGCTGGTTTTCCAGTCTTCACTAGGCTCTAAGGCCTCCCAATACTGCATGAAGTGGACATCAGTAGCTATTTACAATCTTGCTTTCCTGGCTGGTCTCACTTATCGTATCTCCTTGGCTCTCAGAGACTAGTGAGTTTGTAACTCGTGCACTAAATCCTCATTCAGTAACTGTTGAGCAAAGAACTATCACATGGGTTGAAAGTATGCGTGAAAGGAAAAAAATGACAACAGCATGATATGATGATAGTGTCAGGATTTCAAAGGATGTTGTGTGGAAGTATCATTATATTTACCCTAGGTCTGTCAGTCCAGAGTCCTAAAACAGAAACAACGAGACAGATGACCGAACTCTCTAACTTTTGGAATTGCTCAAATACAAGACGAATTTGCTCAGTGGGGAATAAATTTCCTTCCTGGGCTGTGCAAGCTGAGGTTCTCAAACCACTTGCCAGAAAGTACACGGCGGGAGCCTGGACCTGCTGCCCTGTTGGAATCCATTTCACTCAGGGACTCTGTCTGCAGCCACTGTGCTAACGTAATCGCTGTCTTACTAGCGAGTGGAACACTGAACAAGGTAGTACGAAGTCTGTACGGGAGTGCTGCTCGTGGTGCACACGCAGGATTTGAGAAGAGGGCTGAGGAAAAGACCTTGAGAAACCTCATTATTTACAGATCATGAAGCATGATGAACTGGCAAAGAAAAAGCAGTAAGAATCTAAAAAAGAAACTTCTCTATGTTTCACAGAGACCAACAGGAGAAGGTTCCATTTCAAGTGCAGCAAAGTTAAAGCACTGCAAGGACGTTGAAGTGTTCACAGAGTTTGGAGAACAAAAAGATGACCAGTGACCTTGGCCTGAAAAGTGTCAACCAAGCTGCAGGTCAGCAGGACGGGGGAAGCAGACCCATGCTCATGAAACGCCTCACATTTAGGTTAAACTGCTAGCTCCAGATGTAACTGTATATCAACTGCATCATTCGAATTATGTCCAAAGTTTGGTAAGCATAAGCATTTAAATTATTCTATGACCATTTTATCCCTTTTGAGTAAGTCTTTATGAATGTGCAATTGTGTGTGTGACAGAGAGAGACAGAGACAGAGACAGAGTCAGAGAGAGAAGAAACAGGTAGCCCAAACCATTGACAGCCTCAGAAAGACCTGAGGTGTCAGCAAGATGGTAGATATAAATCAGCTTTAATATCAAAGGTAAGAAATCTCCCTCCCACTGTGTGAGTTTTTATTTTAAAACACAGCACACTACACACAAGGGGAACACCTCCAGTTGAAGAAAGAAGATTACATACCATTGTTTATTTTCATACACACACACACACACACACACACACCCCGCTCAATTCTCACTAAGCAAAAAAGGGCATGATTTGAAAGGGAAAAATGCACAAGAATGGAGATAAAAGAAGCAGAGAGATGTCGCAAAAACTGGAGGAGCTAAGTGGACATAGAGTAGGAAGTGGTTTTGCAAACCAGATAACTACAGGAGGAGGAAGACCACGAAGCAGGCAGTCCTTGCCACAGAACCCAGCTGCTATGATTTGAATGCCTGTGTCTGCTCCAAAACCATTCTCAAATTTAATCCCAAACGCAAAAGGGATGGCGCCTTTAAGGAAGGAATAGGTCGCGAGAATTCCTCTCTCGTGAATAGGATTAATGCGTTACTAATGGGTTTGAGGGAGACTGCTAGGTCTTTTTGTAGTTTTGCCATGTGAGGACCCAGCAAGAAAGTACCATCTATGGAAAAAAGAGTGGATTCTCATAACATACTGAATCTTCTGGCACTTTGATTTTGCTCTTTGAAGTCTCTAATACAGTGAAAAGTAAGTTTCTATTATATAAATTATTCAGTCTGAGATGGTACAGTAGCCAAATGGAGTAGACATGAAGACAGGAGATACAGCTTTCGATATTCCTGGATGTAGAGGGACAGAACAGCAAGCTGCAAACAGGAAAACGGATTCAAAATCCTTTTCAAAGGGTCCTTTAAGTCTCTGAGCTTCCTGGCTCCGCTCGCCATGGCGGGGCAGCTTCTTTTAACTTCCCTGGCACATGATGTGAGGACGTGAACACACCAATGCAGTGCTCTCCGTCTGTGGCCAACCAGCCAGATCGCAGGCAGCCAGGTACATCCAAGCCCCCAGCCCGAGACAAAAGTACAGACAACAGATGGGCGAGTCCAAGTGAGATCTATATGACCTACAAAGATGCTTCCCACCAAGGCCAGACCTTCGATTCCTACCCATAGCCACCTCTAGGGCATTTCCAGGGAGCAACAAAGAGTAACATGCACTAGACACCTGAGGAGGAGCTCCAGAGTCAAACAGAGGAAACAAAACAAGGAGAAGGAAAACAGACGCATGCAGAGAAACACGAAATCAGCAGTGCAAGCAAAAATGAAGAAGGATCCCACATTCTCACGTTTTTTGTACTTCATGCTCTATTTTACATTTTTTTAATTCATAGAAACAGCATAAATGTTTTTAGAAATTAAAAATATGAGACCAAAATTTCTAAGTTCACTTGAAAAACTGTAAGACATAAACTGGGGAAATCTGCTAGACAGCTGAAGAGAGCCAAACAGAAAGTAGATGTAAATGAGAGGAAGAAGAAAAAAGAAACAATAGGAGAAATGAGGAGCAAATTTTCTGTGCCCAGCATAGAGAGTTAAAAAAATCATATGCTTTAGCATATGGCTGTAAAATTTTAAAACAACAGAAGTACAAAATTGTAAGTTTCCAGAGAAAAAAAAGAAAAAAGGACACAGAAAGGTTGAAAAGCAGATGGCACTGGATCTTTCGACTGCAAGACTGGAGGCCAGAAAGCAATTCAGCAATGACATCAGACACGAATGGTACCAAAATAAGTGCTCCAACACTGCCCATTTCCCCGGTAAGCAACCAAGCAGGCAGCATGCCGAGACCCACACAGACACACGAGGCACCCCAACATTTGCCCTCCTGCCTTTTTATCTCGGAGAGTTCCAGGAAGGTGAACTATAGGAGTAAAGAAACCGAGAAACTCCCTAAGGGCCAGACCAACTCCCATAGGGGATAACATAGCATTTAGCGAGCATAGGGTCCACCAAGAGAGATAAATAAAGAGACTCCACGGGGTACAGTCCAGCAAGGGGCAGGCAATAGCTGCAAGGGAGGCCCAGAGAGCATGCAGTCCAGGGAGGGGACACAGGCCTCCAGGAAATGGGAGAAAGGACCAGAGACCGATGAGACCATCTGATGTCTTTGAAATATCCTGAGAGAGGATCTGTTATCTGTCAGAGAAAACATAATCTGTGATGAATAAACTTAAAGATAAATAAAAACACACTAACTCCAGGACAAGAAGAAACATTGTTCAATAGAGGAGATACAGTCTTGGGTAGAAATTACAATGACACAGTCACGATAATAAAAACACAAGTATTAATTTAAATAAAAATGTAATTTAAGGACAATGTAAGGACAAACCACAAAGGGGAGTCCGGTAGGAGAACCAACCTCGTCTTCTGTAGTGGAGTGTTCACAGATACCTTAAATGTCCAAGTGAAGTATCATAAGGGTGCTATTAAGAAACGTGAAGGTGACTGCAAGACGTACAGCTGAAAAGGTTCACAGCAGCTGTCACTAGAGGCAACAAGAAATATCGCAATGTTCAATGTCTAAATTATGTCTGTGTGGTATTTTGATAAAGACAGAACTCAATATAAGTGAACAGCAGGATAGAACTATTACTTTGAGACTATTACTTTGAGAAGCTGACATATTCTGAACCAAAAAATAACAAATAACTCACTTTTTTTTTAATTTTTCAGATCCATTAAAAGAGAAGAACTCATTACAGTGACAGTGATCAGGCACCTAAAAGAAGCATGGGGTCTCCTAGGAGTCAGAGAAACAAAATCAAACTGAGACAGAAACACAGAGTCCTTGGGGAAGGGCGGGGAGGTAGAGAAACGAAGGGGAAGAAGAAACATACCTGAAGCTAGTGGATAGGGACATTGTTTTACACTTTCTACGTCAGGATACATTAAAGAGACCAAAAAACACATTGTGAATGTTTGTGAAGGCATCAGAAAGCAATTATAAACCTAATGTGACAAAATAAATTTGATCTTCATCCGGGACTGGACATGCGCTGTTTCAGTGGGGAACTGACTTCCACTTAGTCTTGCTCTGTGCTCCCGTATTACTTTACAACACTTCCATGTCATATCTACACTTGAACTCTAAAGAACTGAAGAACCTCATTTTCACAACTCTGTGAATTCTCAAAAACTATTACTCATTTGCACACAGCCAACACCCATTTTGTTGTACAGATCTATAAATAATTACTTACTCTAGAAGTGCAATGAGATGTCCCATCCCAGCTACAGGCACGTCAACCTATCATATCCCACACACCGTACCCTGAAACATACTTTAATGCCAGGATGGCCATCGCTGGATAGCTTCACACCGCACATAAAAATTATTCCTTAAAACAATCATAATGCCCAATCACTGAGAACCCCCCTGAAGTTCTGATTTTAGTTCAAATCTGACATAAATATGGAGGACTGCACAAATCCCTTGCTACATCATGGATTCTAAATTAAAGGGAAGAAACTCATGATAAATAAAAAATCCATAATAGGGAATCAATAACTGCCTTGCCTAATAATAGACCTAGAGATTTTATTATCTGAAACATCAAATTTATCAATTTGAAACTAATTTGAGCAGAGTCTATTTCTCAAGCATATCCTAGTATATCAACATACTACAACTTTACATTGTTTCCTTTTTATTGATTTTCTTCCATTTTTTATTATTACATATTTACAGTATGTGATAAACATGTCTATCATGAGGTGTTGGTATGTATACATTCTTCCCCACATGAGGGAAAAATAGGTATTACTATGAAAAGCAAGATGTTAATGATTTTTTAAAAACTATTTTCTTTCTTCTCTCCTACTGAAGCTAACATTCAATCTCCCTGGAAATTATCCTTTTCCACAAAAACAGTTAAGTTCCATCTCAAACCAGTCCAAAGGTAAAGGTGGAGCTAAAAATAAAAACAACGTTTTTACTTGCCATTTAAATCATTGGCATCTTTAAAAAGATTTTTAATTGCTATTAGTTAAAATTCTTATCATATTAATATACTAAAGAAAATTAATTTGAAAAGTCTATCCTGGATGAGAGACTACATCAATAAATCCTAATCCCTGGTTTCAAAAAACAATAAAACAGCATTATAATTATCTCAATGATTTCAGCTAATCAACAATTTAGAACCAAAAGCGGACTACTTAACACCCTCACATTACTCTTCCTCATGTCACCAGGGGTAAACTGATCAAACTAAGGTAGTCCCAGCAATATGAAAGGAAGTGAGCTAAGATCTTCCTAATGTCATCTTTCTATGCTTTCCAAGTTGTTTCAGGAAATAACTCTCCAAAAATGCCTTTTATCACATACAAAAATGTCCTGAAAATATAGCCGTTAGTTGTACTTTTAAAGTCATACAAATTAAATCAGTGTTCATCAACTCTGTTATGAAGTCTAGCTTGCAAAAGCACATAAACATGTTCCGCAGTACCTGATTTTGATTTCAGGATAACCTGAATAGTATGTCCGTCGTTGGTGACCTCGCAGTCCCGACAGACCACGTAATTTGGAGAGAGGCGGACATCAAGCAGGGAGGGGTCGTATCTGGCTTCTCTGGAGTTCAGGTTAATGGGAGACTGGTACTCTCCGTTAGCATCGGGGAAGACCAACCCCCACTCAACACCTAAGGACAAAATGAAAAAATTAAGGTTTCCCAAAACAAGTAAGTTACAGTAAAATGTAACATTGAAAAACTAGGTCAATTTTACAGTCCTTCACATCTTGAAGCCAGATTTGACTATCAGCATTATACAGATGAAATATGGTGAACATGTGTGAATTTTTACATTTGTTACACGAATGATATAATATTACTGCTGCATACGACATCCTAGACTAATGAAATATTCCACTAGCTCGTATTTGCTCACGTAGACCTAATGATTTGTGGCTCTAGGAAACTGAGGTCATCTTTAAATGATTAGAAAAAAACACCGCAAAAATTTCCTCTGCTCATTAGTTCAATTATATTCAGTACTTAGGAAACAGCTGTAACTTCCCACATGCTTGGTGAAGAGCCAAAAACTATAATTTTGATGCTAGTAACACCTATCAGAAACGCAAATACACTCAAGTGTGCACATGCACACGCACTACATATATATGTGCCCATTCCTAACTTTTGTCATTGAAATTATACAGTTTCTGTTTATTTCAGCCTACGTAGTAGTTAACAGCATTAACGGTTGGCCATTGGGAGCACCCTCTCTTCAGGGATAAATAGCGAAAATTAAGTTTCTTTTTAAAACTCAACCCTTTCTCGCCAAGCCCACTGGCGCAGTGTGCAATTAAAGTCGAGTTTTAGAAACTGCTAAGCATTGCTAGCACCGCTCACACCGAGTCTGAGGAGCCCCGTCTTGCCCGGGCGCGGGTGCCTGCGCCGGCTCGGAGCTGCTCTGCCCGGCACCGGGCGGCTCCCCGACGCCCCCCACCCGGCCGGCGAGCCAGGAGCGAGGACGGCACGGAGACCCGCGACAACCCGGGCGGCGGGGCGGCGCGCGGCAGCGCCAAGCGGCGGAGCGCAGGTCGGGACGCGGACGCGCCGTCCGGGGCCGCCGCGCCGCACGCGGCCGGTTACCTTCCTCGTAGCCCCACTCCACGCCCTCCTCCTCCTCCTCCTCGTCGTCCTCCTTCTCGGGGAAGGCCACGGTGTCCTCGATGAAGCTCAGGTCAGCCATGGCGAGGCCGCGGCGGGGTCCGAGCCGTCACCGGCGGGCCTGCGCCTCCGCGGGACCAGCGCCGCGCCCGGGGCCGAGACGCGAGGCGGAGCGCGCGGAAGAGCGAGCGCGCCGGGGCCGGGAGCCGGGGCCGGGGAGCCGGGGCCGGGGGGCCGGGGAGCCGGGGGCCGCCGGGCACGGAGCCGGGGAGCTGGGGGCCGGGGCCGGGGAGCCCGCGCCCCGCTTGGCACGGGCGGCGGGCAGCGCGTCGGGGACCTGGCGCGGGGAGGCGGCGGCGCCCGGCGGGTTATAAACCCGGCCGGGGCGGGACCGGCACGCGAGGACACGCCCCCTTCGCTCGCGGCCGGGGACCCGGGAAAGGACCGCGGAAACCGGCCTGGGGCGACCGCGAGAACCCGGAGCGGCGCAGGTACCCAGGCCTCCCGCGAGGTCGCCCCTCGCCCTGGCAAGCTCCAGCTGCGGCTGTTCCCGCGTCCCTTCCAGAACCCCGAGGGTCACCAAGGTCAGCCCCCATACCCAGCCGAGGCCGTGGACAACTGTCCCTTATTTATTTTCACCCTAACTCCGGTAAAATAGCAGAAAGAAAGGAAGTCGCGAAAGAGAAAGATGGGCTGCTGTGTGTAGGAGAAAAGGGGGAAAGGTGTAAGAGGGTCCTGTGACAAAATTAAGAATTTCCCAAGCAGTATCTTTTCATTATTCAGTATTGACTGTGGATTTCATCCTTACAACACAGTGGAAAGGAGTATGAAACTTTTGCAAAGAAACTTGTACTGTAGGTCCTAAAAACATATGGAAAATAAATTGCTTTAATGTGCAGAAGTAGACAGTTTGGGAAATTTTGGCATAAAATATCATTGCAAGGACAAAGGTAGTGAAAAGAATTAAGGAAACGGTGTTTGGTTCTAGTTGCAGAGTCTGGGGTGCTGCTAAGGGCTCACCTTGCTGTGTACACAGCTCCCAATCGCCTAGTAAAATCGTGTAAACAATGAAACACATACATTGCGCAACAATCAGGAACTTTCTCCTTCCAAAGAGGTCACACTGTCATTTCTCACAAACAGGCCTCCCAGTCCAGTGATTACGACTTCAGCCCGTTCCAAGGTCTTTTAAAGGGCCTGTTCAGTAACCTCTAAGCTCCTTTATTCCACATATTTAGAAGATATATTTGCATAGTAAGCTCAGATTCCTGCCTTAAATACGGTTTATTTTTTATATGCTGAGTGCACATACCAAAATGCCTGTTAGCAGTTTGACTAGCCCGTTTTTCCTAAATCACACCACCCTTATGAATGCTCAGTCCCTGAAATAAGGATAGAGATGAGTAGCTTGAGAATGTTTAGGTTCTGGGCTCCACTTTTGCGCTGTTTGCTTCACATCCTAACTTTCTTAAAAAGCCACGTTGGTTCCCTATGATGAATGTGACCATCATATATACTTAAATCGTACCGATAAACTTAATGAAGTTAAAAAGTAAATTAAAGTACTTGTGAAAAACCAGAAAAATTAATTAATTAAAAAGCCTATCACAGCCACAGAATTTTCTGGAAAGGTTTTGAAAAGTTCAGCAAAAGAGGTGAAAACTGCTAGCCAAGTTTAGCTTTGAAGATCACCCTCAGTTTTCAAGCAGTTGTAGATTTGTTTCCCCATAACACAGTGAGCCTAAAGCTGGCCGCACCATTCAGAGGATGGGGCTAGTCTGAGGCACCAACTTGGTTCTTCATTCACTGCCTTGTGGGACTTCTTTAGCAGATTCCCATCTTTTATTTGTGCCTTACTGTGCCTGGGATCGGCAGAGGTCTACCAGGAGCCACCGCTCTTAAAACTAGTCAATACTACCAAAAGTATTAACTACTCGCCCTGACATTCTCCTAAAAGGAATGTTTTGTTTCTTTTTTTCTTACTTGAAAACTTGTTTGCAGTGTTGAATTGGTGTTGATTTTCTTTTAGAATTGTGCTCATAAATTCATTAAATACCTCAACTAATGAAACAAGCACAAAGGCTGATGGGTCTCTCAACAATAAATTACTACAAAAGTAGTGTTCATTTGCATTGGTCCCCAAATGTGCATAGATGTGACATTGTAGTCATTGTGTGACCACCAATTTCACTTAAATGAACTATCACGTAGACAGCAAGATGTTTATCAAACCAGAGGACAGCAAAATCACCATGGTAAAAAACAAAAGCTGAATTTTCTGTAAATAGATAGAGTATTACATTTACAAAAGATAAGCTGGAAGATTGGTTAGTCTGTATTAGATTTTGCAGTTGATAGACAATTTTGTATGTAACAATACACTGCCATTCAAAAATGCAGTTGCCTGCTAGACAAATATGTGTCGGTCCATATTTGTTCTTCTTGGATTTTTCAACATAATTTGTTTAGTGTAAGTACAGTGAGCAATCCTAGGGTACATTGCCCACCCCAATGTGAGCCATTCCACTCGGCATCAAAATATTCATTTAACATTTTTAATTGCTTTGAGACTTTGTGCTGCAGATTGCTGCTAATTAACGGCACCTTAAGACCTTCTCTCCTCAGTTCCCTGTGCTATATTACCTCCAGAGATGGAATTTCTATTTCTAGTTATTATAAGGTATCTATCACCATAAAATCTAAACATACCAATCAAGGATATAGGACATTTCTTTGATTTACAAAATAGAACAAGCGTATCTAAATCTAAATTCGGAGACTCTAAAAATATTCATCCTCTCCATTATGAACATAACTATTTCATAAAGTCTATATGACTTTAATCCTTTTCAACCTAATGTTTTGTTTAATCCTTTAATTATCCTCATATTGCTCATTTTCACTGTTTGCATAGCTAAGGTCAAATCACATCATTGCAGCAATTTCTTAAACTATGACATATAATTAATTAGCATTTGATACTAAGAGAATATAAATAGAAATACCTGAAAGGGACAAACTAATCTAGACATGGAGGGAAGGAGGCACAAAGCGAACCTGACAGCACCTACCCAGCCCTCCCCTCCCGATTTCTTCTCACCGCGTGACTCCTTTACCCGGAAGTGTCCTCAGTGTGTTGGTGAGTTCAGACCCTAGATCATCACAAACGGTTATTTCCTTCCACCACCTGTGTGCACCTCGTGGTCCAGCAACCCATCGAAGGTAGCGAAACCTTCTCAAGGGTGCAGCCAAACTTTCAGACGCTTTCTATCCAGATTGCAATTCATAAACTTCAGCAAGGATTGGTTGTGTCCCTCCCAGAGCACTCCTCTGCACTAGGCTCTTTGGAAAACTCCAACGGAGCAAAACATTGTTTCTACCCTCAAGGAATCCACAGTTCTCTGGGTAAGGAGGGGGAAAGTAAATAATTAACTGCAATGTAAGGTGATATGAAATATATATCAATAGAAATGCAGTTACCACTACATCTAAGAAAGATGTAATTCACACTGATGAGAAAGACCCAGAAAGCCTTCTTGGATAAGACAACATCTGAAGTAAACTCAAAACAAGTCACTAGGGTTTCTGTGGACAGTACGTGAGCACAGATCATCCCAGGCAGACCGCCGGTGCCAGATCATGGAAGTGCTTATTGCTAACCCTTGTTCCCTTTGAACACCTTCTGTGACCAGCCAGAACTAATATTGACACATCAGAAGTCTATTGTGCCCCTTACTTCTGTCCAAAGTAAGACACTTGTGTTTGTTTAGCTCAGTAGTTTTCTTTATGTTTTGGCAGGAAGGTGATCAGTTTTCCTCAAAGTAGGCATTTTTGTTTCTGAAGGTTTCACACTTTGTTAATAGGTTTTTATTCTTCCTTTCCAGTTTCTTTCTTGAACAGATTAATCTTATGCTTCACCTGATTAAAGTTACATGTATAAGCCTCCTTTTTTAGCCTCTTCTTGGCCTTTTGTCTTCAGATCCACCAGCGTCTGGTCTTGGAAGTTCGTAGCTATCGTGCATTGTGTAGTTGTTTCTAACATTCCTGCCCCTTCTCTGCTTGGCCGTGTAATTTGCTTTGGCCAACTAAGAGTGGCAGGGGCA
>PVJX010042961.1:0-13905 GCA_004027295.1 Dolichotis patagonum | reverse complement strand
TATAGCAGCACAATTTGTAATAGCCAGATCTTGGAAACAACCTAAGTGCCCATCAACTGAGGAATGGATAAAAAAGTTGTGGCATTTTTATACAATGGAGTACTACTCAGCTATAAAGAATGATCACATCGAGATATTTATAAATAAATGGGCATGACTTGAGACCATTCTCTTAAGTGAAATAAACCAAACTCACAAGAGTAAATACCATATAATCTCCCTAATATGAGATTTGATAAGAGTATATAAGACTTTATGGTAAGCATGAGGCCCCATCTCATAGCTTCGAAGTCTTTCAAAGTTTTCAATCATCTGTTGGAATGGTGTTATCCTGTTTTGTTTGACTATATCATACGTGATGATATGAACAGCTGTTTTGAAGAAAACATTATGACAGCTATTGCTGATTTAATATTATCCTTCTTAGAAGTCCTACCATGCTTTTTTTGTTCTATTTCCATTGGTTCTATCTACCACATTGTGTCTTATTGGAATTTGAATATGTGTGATAGTTCAAACAAATTTTTTTGTTTTTTATCAAAAATGAGATATTATAATACACATTGATCATTTTCTGTTATTCAGTTCAGAAAGCCCTGTAATTCTTTCACTCTATGCATGGCTTTATTCTATTGTGTTATGTTTGATATTATTGTAATTGAAACTATGGTCAACTATAGCAGAGTAAGAGATATGGTGTTAGATACTGTTGATGTCCAGTTGACTTAATGTAAAGTACTGTGTTGCCTCTTCTGATCTGCTCTGTACTGCCCCCTTTTGTTTTATTCTCTTTTAAATAAAAAAAAAACTTACATTTTCCTCCTTTCTTCATCAAAATAAAATTAGCTCAGAACTTTTCTTCTGATGTGGAAATTTGCATAATAACTACTCTTTAGGTAAAACAATGAATACGTATGTAAAAGAAAAGTTCCTAATGTAAGTCAGGCATTGGGGGATCTTCTCAGTTTGTAATGGAGTGATAGTTAAGTATTGCACCAGGTTAAAAAGAAAGAAGTGCAGATCAAATACGAGATCCAAAATGCTGGGATTTAAGATTCTTTCCAGATTTGGGATAGCTGCATAGACGTAATGAGCACAAAGGCAATGTTACGCAACATTTTTAGGGCACTTGTGTCCTGAGACCTGTCAGGGGTCACGGTGGCACACAAAAGATCAGACTGCTCAGCCCATCGTGGATGCCCACCGGGACGCCGGCGAGGACTCTTTACCCTCAGCAGTGAAACACTCACCCCTACACCGGCTCCTCGTTGGCTCCTTGGAGCCCGTGAGGATGGTGACGTGGGCAGAGCCCACTGAAGTGCCTCGGTTTGCCCAGAGAGGGTGCTGGTTCCGGGCATCGAGCTGCCATCTCAGGCAGGGCAGTATGGCTTCCTCGCTCATGGTCAGGACATTGCCTTAGACCACCATGTTTATTGCTGAAAAGATACAAGCCCTCGTCTTTCTCATCCCCACCCCTCATTTCCTGCAGATGAAAAGAAGCTTCATCTTTGGTTCACTTCTCATGACACAGTTATTTCCTATTCTCCAAATAAGCTGACTATGGAACCTCAAGATTCCCTCCTGCAGGAGGCGGATTTGCAGCCAGCTGCTGGCTCTCCTTTTCCGGTCTTCTGTGGCCTGGCTTTGGGCAGTGGACAGATCATCTTTCCCTAGCAGCTGCGGAGCTGTCTCCCTCTCTACAGTCACCTGGGGACCACAGTGAGCTGAATGTGGCCACGGCCCTGGCGCTCCCGGTCCCATTTCTCAGCAGGGCCGAGGAGGAGCCGGGTCTCACCCTGAGTGGGGCTGACGGCCAGAGTTCGTCCTGGATTTGGAGCAAGATTTCCTTTGTTTCAGGCCTTTAGCTCCAAGTTCTCTGGGGACACACAAAAATCACAGTTCTTCAAAAGTAGCTTTTTCCATTAGAAAAACCTTTCTGATCATTTTGTACCAAAGCAGATAAAACTTGAGATATTTTTGAGAGAAAAATAAGAAAGAAAAAAAAAATCCAACAATTTATTCTTTATGAGGAGTGTTTCACTAATTTCCCTTTTCCTGCCCTGGATGACAAGTGTTACCAATTTTTATAGTGCACAGGTTTTTCAAAACAACCAGTAGGAGTCAGACCCCATTTTCTGTGAATGTTCCTAATCCTGGGGAACAAAATCCCTGTCTTATGGAATTAATAAGTCTGTTATAAATCACATCTGTGTGGGAAGTGGAGCCCAAGAATGGAAGATTAAAGGCTGCCATTAAAATGATTGGTTGAGGGAATAAATACCCTAGGAATCTGGCAGTTGTTAGCACTAAACTTTAAATGTGATTTTTGGAAAAAATTAATGGGGATAAATGTGGGCGCCGAGGCTGCAGGCTAAGAGGCGACTGAAACGTGGTTCCTGCTGGAAATGTTTTCCTGCAGCCAAGGACTCGTTTTGAGGAGAGGCCTGGCACGCGTAGGGTCTGAGAACTCAGGTTAGCAAAATAGCAATGTCATAGTTCCCTCCCTCCCAGCAGCCAGGTGGTGGCAAGGCATAAAAATGCCCTTTTATGCTATGTTTGCTTTCTAGGTCCGATCAAAAATGGCAAATCTACCATGATGTAAGTAAGCACACTTGCCTCCTACAGCCACCAGCCGGAGCAATGCCTCCAGGGTCCCCCGCGGACTGTGCATCGGGCCGGATGCGTGTGGAGCACAGCTCTGGGGTCCAGAAGGATGGCTGCAGCCGGCCGGCGCTCCCCGGGGGCTCTGCTGCCCCGAAAGAGCCCGCATTCCAGCGGGGTGGGAACATAAGCTTTCCTTTCGGCAGTGCCGGGATTGCGCTGGGGTCTCACACAGGCCTGCACCACTGAGTTACACCCTTGGCTCCCAGAAAGTACCTTTCTGTTTAGCTCCGCCAGCAAATGGCTCCAGGAGACACAGCCCTGCCTTTCTCAGTCCCTTCCCTAACGCGGCAGCTTAGAGGGTCCTCAGAGGCAGCCGCGCTTGGCCATGGGGTCCCTGTCCTTGCCCCTGTCCTGGAGGATGCTGGTGGTGGCTTTCCCTCGGGGCGCAGTCCGACTGAACAGCCTCCCGAGCTCTGCCTCCCGTTCTCTCTCTCACGTTGTGGTGCTGGGACTCAGACCCGCAGCCTCACGCTCTGCACTCACTGCCCAGGCTCTGACCTGGACACAAACAACTCATCAAGGCAGGCGCGGCACGCGGCCACCTCGGCCCAGCTCCGGCTCCCTGCGGGGCACTCGGGGCTGGGAGCCTCTTGGAGCCGCTCCTGCTCCGCTGCACCTCGCAGGTCTGGAGACCGCCTGCCCTCCTGTCCCACGCCCTCAGCCCCGAGCGCACGTGCTCACGGCTGCTGCAGTGCCGTCCCAGCCCTGGCCCTGCAGAGGGACATCAGCCCACGACTTCCTGTCCAGAAAGCCAGGGTGCCTGGCAGCTGCTGGGCGAGCCTGCCCATGCTTCTCTACCCTCCCCATGCTGTCCTTGCACCCTGGCCCTACCCCGGGGGTCAGGTGTGGGTCTCTGTGGCTGCATGGCCCTGCCCAGCAATCTGCCCTTCCCTGTCCTCCAGGGTTCTGACTTCAGCCCCGGCTGCACCACTGTCCTCTCCCTGCCTGCGCCTCAGCAGGGCGGCCTTTCCTGAGCCCCTGCTTTTGCTCTCCTGAAGCCTCTGGGGATAGAGCCACCCCACCCCACCGCCTCGTCCCAGTCTCTCTGTAGTGATTACCTGGTGGCAACACTGGGCTGCTAAAGTCCCCATTACAGCAACCCTGGACCAAAGGACCTTGGCTTTTCCAGATTCTTTGGCTATGACTAGATTCTTTTGCCCCCCTGTCACTGTCACTGCTAACGTCCCCGACTCCAGGGCACCCTCTGGGCTCTTACTGGCTGCCACCACGCCTGACTGTGTGGACACTGCCACACTCGCTTCTGCTTTCTCCACTCCAAGCTAGTGGGGACCTTCCTTCTCTGCGTGCTCGGGGAGGAAGAGCCCTTCTCCTGGTCTCTCTCCTCTAGACTTCAGCACTCTGCACGTGTCTTACCTCATAATCAAAAGCAAATGAAGCGTCCGACACCATGGGATCAGTTTCTTATGCTTCAGTGTCACTTTTATGCTGTAATTAACCATAATGATTGTAATAACAACAAAACAAAGGCTTTATTTCCTTGCTGTGAGGAGAATTTCCTCCGAAGGTCTCACTGCAGCATTCCCTCCTTTATTTTAATTAACTGTGCAGAACCAAACATGAGTTCACATCCCAGCATCATGTGTGCCCTGGGGTGCTGAGAAATGTTAGGAGCTAATCGAGAACTGCAATCTCTCTGCAAGGAGCTGGACTATAAACAAAGTCATTTATTTTTAATTACTCCTGGAACTCAAATGGCCCAACAATGTTTTTTTTTTTTTTATTAGATGGGGATGTTTTTAAAGGATGTTTTGTTTGTTGCCTTAAGTAAGGACTCAGAATCTCAGTCCAGAAACTTGCTGCTGCCGGATGCAGCCCATTTCATATCCAGGTGGTGTCTCCCAGTAGTCTCTGACCCAAATCCCTCCCTAATTCCTTGTTCCTCTGCAGGTGGCCGGCTGTTCCCCAGCCTGCAGCAGCCCTCACTACCTCTCTGTTCACGTGGCATCATGCACGCCTTTGATAACCAGGGTTTCTGTTTCAGCTTTTGGATTTTAATTGGCACATAGCAGTCTGTGTGTTTGTAGTGTGCCAGGTGAAAATGTGATCCACAGACAGTGACGCTGGGCATCTCCACACTAGGAGTCTTCAGACTCCTGCGGTTGCTGCGAAGCACCCACACCCTAGCAGTAGCCCTGGCCACACCTCAGTGCTGGCCTCTGTGGCTCAGGGACGCGGCTGGGGCCCTTACACACGTACGTCACCATGTGTGTGTAAGTCACATGCAGCCCTGCTGAAGGACTTTTCTCAACGAGAAGCAAATGCTTTCCTGTCATTCAGGAACTTTCCCAGGAGAACGGAAATTTAAACTAAGCTCCCCCTGCCTGACAAATCCAACAAGGCCACAAGATGTACTCATTCTGCACAAAACCTATAAAACCAAGTGTCTTGGTTACTTTTCTCTCTCCTTGTTGAGACAAAATGCCTGACACCCAAAGTTAGAAGGGAAGGTTTATTTCTTACAGGTTGGAGGTTTCAGTCCATACTCAGTTGGCTCCAAGGCAAAATGACATGGCTGAGGGGCGGCGGTTCATGGTGGCCACAAACAGCACCAACTGGGAAAGAGAAGATGCGCCTTCTTCCCACCCGTACACTGTGTGCTGGCTCCACCCCAGGCGGGAGGAGCTCTCATACCATCAATCTGAGCGCTAGACAACAAACCAATCACAAACACTAGATTCAGCTGTGTCCATGATTACATGAGATGTGGGGGGCATCCGACATAAACCATGGCACCAACAGAAGGCTGGCTGAGCCCTGCTGCACTGTCTGTACTTCCCCAGCCTAAAACGCATCCTGTTCCTGCCAGCCTGTCCCAAGCATAGCCTGCTTCGTAAGTGATGTTGAAGGCTTTTGTCCTAAACCCCCATGCTCTGTTCTCCACTTTGGCACTTCCTGCTTACAACCCTATGTAACCTTTATAAACCCTACTTCCTGCTTACGCCCTAAGTCTGACTGCAGTTTGGGGCAGGCGCTTCGGGAATGATCCCCCACCAGCCCGAATAAATGATTTCCTCCCTACTCCTCGGTGTGGAGCATCTTCCTTTCCCTTCAGTACCGGTTCCGCAACACCAGCGGCTTGACTATGCCCTGTTGGGGCAGGGACACCTGCAGACGAATCCTGGCTACACGATGCAGCTCAGACCCAAGCACTGCCCCAGGTGAAGCGCGTGGCAGGCATTTTCTGTCTGAGGTCCTTGTGTACATTTCTCTGTCATTTACAGCACTGGGCAGTGTGCAGGTGTGGGCCTTGGAGTCCCAGCTCCTCCAGCGGTCACGTCACTTGCCCCGGAGAATACAGTGATCTCGCCTTCTTGGTGCAGGGTCTCCATCGCCTGGCTGTTAAGGATCTGGGCTTGGTTCAGATTGTGCTGGGGTCTCCACCACCCTTGGGACATCACGTTTCACAGTGAGGTGCTTGTCCTGGGTGAGCTTGGGAGCTTTGCCCTCCCGCGCCATTGAGCAGGACCCCTTTCTCCTCCCTGAAGGGACAGAGATGCAGATCAGGGGTTTTGCAGGAGGCCTGGGTCACTGCTTCCCTGCGTGTCCACAAAGAGTACTGTCCCTGGCTGCCCCTAGCTGCCCTTCCACCGGGGTCACCCTCCCTGGAAGCAGCTCAGACAGGACAGGCGGCAAGGCCCTGGTGGGCCCAGGCAGCGCATCCACTTCCTGCCGGGAGTGGTGCTGGTTTGGTCTCCGCTGCTGTGTGCGTTCCTGAGGACTCAGCCACAGAAAGCAGAGCTCGCGGTGCCCGCGGTCTCAGAGGGCCGTGCAGTGGCACCTGGCCTGCTGCTCTGGGCTGGTGGCAGAAGACACTGCCCCCCTAGGAAACAGACAGGAAGGGGCCGGGGCCCCAGTGTCCCCTCTGAGGGCTGTGGTGACCTCCTTCTTCTCACCAGGCCCCTCCGAGGGCAGGGCTGCCCCCCAGAACCCTGAGGACACTTCTGAGCCACAGCAGCATGGACAATGAGGCCACAAGGCCCCTTGGACTGGCCCTGTGCCCAAGCCCAGCACCACAGTGCAAGATGGGTCAGACTTGGATCTGACTGGGCTGTGTCACCTGCTCCTGGGGATGCTCAGGTCTTCACTGCCTTTGGTGCCACTTCCTGTTCACTGCTCTGGGAGCGTCCTGGACTCTCTGGGCTCCCTGACCCCATGGCCATGGGCAGCCTAGCAAGAGAAGGGGCAGTGGCAGAATCCGACCTGCATGTACTCAGGGTCCCAGCCTGTGACGGCCTCCCGGCTCCCACTGGCTGCGGCGAGGTCTCTGTCCACACCTCCCTAGGCAGCAGCCTCGGAAGCTTTCTCGGCTGCTGGGTGCACCCTCGCCCTTCCAGGACACCCCAGCCCTCATGGAGCATAGTTAAAGGGATGGCGCATTCGAAAAGGTTTCGGCGGGTGCAGTGGCTCCTTCCTGTTCTCAGCTACTCAGGAGGCTGAAGCAGGGGGATGCAAATTTGGGGCTCCCCTAATTTAGCCAGACCCTCTCTCAAATAGAAATTGAACAAAGGGCTGAGAGTACAGCTCCATGGTAGAGGACTCCTGGGATCAACCTCCAGTACCACTAAAATGAAAGTTTCAGCAATCTTTTGGGAAGTTATGATTAATTAAATGCCTTGGGCCCCACAGTCATCAATATTCTCTTTCCAAGGTATTGAGCTACTAAACAACCACATCTTCTGCATGTAACACTAAGCCATGCGTTTCCAGTTTAGCTCATTCACAGTCAAAATGTGTCCAGCCGATGTACTCACTGGTGCACTTGGGCCAGAAAGGGAGGCTCGGGCACCCGCTTTTCCTCAAGTGGGCTTCAGGGCAGGGAACGCCTGCCTCCCTGGGCACCGGCAAACCTCCCTGTCGTGTGTCCTTCCTGGTTCTTGCTAGTTTGTGGCTGACCTGGAATTATGTTAAGAAGATGAGAAACCCTTTGAGAGATGCAAGTGGGTTCCACCTGCCTGGCCCGGGTGGTAGACAACTCTGTCTGCTCCGGGACCCAGGACCGGGGCACGGGGAGACTCAATGCTCCACAGCCAGAGGGGGCAGTGCCACGGCTTCATCTCCGGCTGCCCTTGGTGTGGCAGGGACTCTGGCTGGCAGGTGACAGCGCGAGGAATGAGGGACCTCACTGTGCGCTGGAACAACGCAGCCGCCGTTTCCCTCTCTGCACTGAGATGGGAGGTTTGCACCAAAACCTGGTGGTGGGGCAGAGGCTGGGGCCCTGCTTAGCGCCCTGTTTCCATGAGGAAGTGATGCTCAGTGCCACGGAGCCCGCTGCCTCTGTGACCCGCGGGTGCTGCTCCGGCCGCACTGCACCCCTCAGCCTGCTTCACGGGGCGGAGGCCCAGGCACCACGGGGCGCAGAAGTGAGACCCGCCTCTGCCAACGCCGGGGAGCAGCGCTTTGTGACGTCTCAGGCTGTGCGGTTTCACAGCGGAGGGAAAACATTCTGAATAAACATCATTTGGACCAGAGGGGCAATTTAAAACAGCGATTATGGTTTTTATTTCCTCCAGGGCTCCTTCGCTGGCTCTCCAGTCAGGAGGAAGGCAGGGACGGAGGTCAGAGCTCTTTGTCCATGTCCGGGGCTCCCGTCCAGACCTGGCCTCTGCCGTGAGTCTGGGTACAGCACCGTCCCTGTGCTGGGCTTGACCGCAAGAGACCGAATGGGAAGCTTTCGTGAAAGCTCTCTCTTCAAGGAAATGCCCTATGATTCTTGTCAGCTGAAAAATTAATTCACTCTGAAACCGTGTGAAGGAAGCCAAATCTGGCTGAAGGACACCTGTGGCTTTGCTGTAATGCAGAACTGAACCAGGGAGGCGGCTGCCCGTCCTGCGCTGTCCTCCCTGCCCCCGGCCCGCCCTGCCCCGCGTCCTCGCAGGCCCGGCTTGCTGCCCTTCACCTCCTGCCGCGCAGTGTACCTTTGGGGCGATGATTATTGCTGTGCAAGGCATGGCAGGGTTGTGACAGGTGCCACGAGGTAAAATGACCACGCTGTCCTTTCAGATGGCACCACCCAGACTCGTCCTATTTTCCTGCTCGGCACACAGAGGACCCAGCAGAGGTGGGACGGGGCTCCCCCATCTCAGCCTCACCTCACCTGGACCTGGATCGTCTGTGCTCGCGGGCAGCATGGCTTCTCTCTCACCTGGTCCCACAGTTCTGATCACAGATGTCCCGAATTCCCTGCGTGCAGGCTACTGGGGGTGCACAGGCTCCCCGGAGAAGGGGCCCCGGGTCGGTCCCCCTTCCTGTCCTGTTCCCACGAGTTCGGCGCCCCAGAAGTGAGGGGCAGGAGCTGGGCTGCGCTGCACGCTCTCTGTGGAGTTGAAGTTGACTCTCAGGCATTTGTTACCGAAACGCAAAGCTGGCTGAGAGGTGGGCGAGTGGGGCTCGGAGGGTGGGACCTGCTCCTCCCACGTCCCACTGCGGGTGACATGCCGTGCTCCCGGGCTTTCCACAAACTCCAGGCTCCCGGCTGTTTCTGCAGCGGGCCAGCAGAAGGAGTACTGCAGGGAAACTGAGGCTGCCAGTCAGAGGCCACTGCAGCACCCAGCTCCACCATCCTCGTCACCTTGTACGTGCTGCTGCTCACTTGTAAACACGCAGCTCGGATTTCCTACCGGAGACCTGTGGAATCGGATTCAGGCAAGTTGGGTGCTGGCCTGAAGTCTCAGTACACACCCTGATGATCCTCGGGGAACCGGAACCTTCAGAAAAGGTTGGGCCTGTGATGCTGGGATCGTGGTACATGCCTATCATCCCACCACTCGGCAGGCTGAGGCAGGAGGATCACTGTGAGTTGGAGGCCAGGCTGGGCTACATTAGGAGACCTTGTTTCAAAACAAAACAAAACAAAACAAAACAAAACAAAACAAAACAAAACAAAACACAAAATGAGAGAGTGAGGAGAGAGATGGTGGTGAGAAGATCAAGCAGCACAGGTTTCCAGCCCCTGCCCCTCAGATAACAGCTGAGGGATTTCCAGAAAACGGTGTAGAGCTTAAAAAGCAAGACCTCGGCATTGACGGGCCACGGTGCGGGACCAACCAGCCCCAGGGACAGCTCGCAGGGAGACTGTGGCATTAGGGACGGTGGGATCCAGGCCTCGAGGCTGAGGTCCCCTGAGGTCCCCCGAACGCCACTCCTCACCCCCGCATGGGGACTGACTCATCCTCTCGATTTATTACTAGAGACAGGAGGTGCTCGCTCTTCCGGGGCTGAGCCTCCTGCAGTCCCCACACAGTTCAGATCCCTTCCGCCACCGCAAGGACAGAGCTCGGGGGGGGGGGGACGCCAGGGCAGCTGACCAGGGCTCCCTCAGTCCCAGCTGCTCTGCTCACAGTGAACTGGGCGGGGAAGCAGCAGGTGAAGGCAGATGAAGTAGAAAGCGGGGGTGTGACTGAGAGCTGAACGGGAGCCACAAAGACGCTCTTCTTATTTTCCCCACACCGGGAACCATTAGGAAGAGAGAGATCCCTGCCCCCTGCTCCGTCCTAAGGAGCATCTGTGTGAGTTCACGTGGAGGCCCCGCTGGACACTGCAGGGTTCATCGGCACGGCCTCAGATGGGCCGGAGGCCGACGCAGAACCCGGAGTTCCCGTCCAGGCGTCCAGGGCACCGCGTGTACCATGAGCCACGTATTACGTGGCAAGTAGAAAATCGTAAATAAATTTTAGCAGGAAAAAAAACTATGTATTTTTGACTGGTAACGATATGAATAAGGACCAATGGTGGAAATAAAAGAATCTCTAATGGTTTTCAAGTTCCAAAAACACCTTGAAAGTAAATTAGGATCAAAGAGAAAGTAGAGCCAGAAATTGAAGAATATTTAGAAAATAACAATAATAGGAATGATGCAAATAAAAATCTAAGACTTCCTGTCAAGTTGTACTCAGAGGAAAGCAGAGTTTAGAACAAAAGTACAGGTTGCAAAAAGTAACAAAAAATGGGCCTAAAAATAGCAGAAGGGAGAAATTAATATGGCTTTTAGGATAAGCCAGGAATAGGAAGAATAGCAGAATCGATGCAGATATCAAGGGCTAAATTTTCAAGAGAAAAAGGAACAATAATTTTGATAGAAAGTAGAAGATTTCCCAAATCAAGGAGTAGATGGGGGAATATAGAACATCAAATTAGAAATAAGAGGGGGGAAACAATGAGAGTACTAGAAAAAGTAAAATAATTATAAAAGTACTTTACAGAAATCTATCCTAAATGACATTAAATATAAGAGAAAGTGTAAGTTTAACTATAAGTCAGAGAGAAAGAGAGGCAGAGAGAGAGAGAGAGAGAACCAGATTTACTCACTTAAAAATCTTGGAGGAATGAGAAGAAACATGACTTTTTCTGTTATTTAAATTGCTCTGGGATTTTCTGGTAACTCTTACAATACCTATAAAAACTGTATTAAAACCGGATAAAGGTAGCATACAATATAAAAACTGTAGATCAATATCATTTATAAATATTAATGATGAATAAATAAAATATTAAGAAAGGGAATCTGGCAGAACAGTAAAAAGAAATGCATGATAAGGACAGCAGTGGACTTCAGCCTGCTGGGGGAAGAGTTCGTCTCTCCATAGGATGGAAGGAAGAGAAGAAAGAAGAGGAGAGTAGGGAGGCAGGAGTCAGGAAGAAGCCAATCTCTTCCCCAACCAAGGAACATAAAAAGAGGAAAGACAGAGTCTGAAATCCGTGTCACCAGCAGCAGAGTAATACCTGATTCAAGCAAAAACTCATCCAAGGATTCTAAAACTCACGGAGAAAATTTACATAAATGTATCCTATAGTTTTGATAAACTATAGGAAAACTCCACAGGTTATTTATTAATCACCAAGGAGAAAATGGCAATTTAGCCCGCAAAGACAGTGCTGGCAAACTGCACACAGCCAGGCTCAGCGGCCCACTGTCCGCTCTGGGACAGCACAGCCCAGGCCAGGCGCTGGCAGAGACCTTTGCCTGCAGTCTGAGGTGAGGTCCCTGACCGCTCCGGTTTGGCCTCTGGGGGGCAGATGGGCGGTGTGTGACAGGCGGACAAGGGTTGTCCGTCAGCCAGAAGCCAGCAGGGAGGGCAGAGCTCGGCTGCCTCCAGGGTGGAGAATCAGGCATTCCGAGCCTTAAACCAAGGTGAGGTAACTCTTGTAGGACAGAATCTGTAGAAGAAAACGACAAAGTCTTAGCGAAGAGCATAGAGGGAAAATTGGAAAATTAGTGTGCCAAGGTTTTAGGAAGTTAATTTTATCAAAAAGTGTTTTTACCCAAATTACCATATTTTCTAGAGCTGTAGCACAAAGATTCATTTGAAACTTTCTGATAGTTTCTTTAAGTTACCACTGAAAAAAGGGAAATTAATCTGAAAGCTCTGAAAATAAAAAAAAAAATGGTGAAGCACGCAGCATTTTGAAAGTGTGATTGTGACCCTGCATCTCCAGTAAACGCCCTGATCGACAGGGTGACAGCTTGGTCAGCTTTGGAGGAGGCGGCAGTGGGGGGCAGACTAAGACAGAGCTGGCCGGATACAAAGAAAATCCACACACCGTGAGCTGGAGCAAAGGCGGGTCACGCGGCCAGTGGAGCTTAATGATGTAAGAAACACAGGAGAGAGGATAAAAAGTTAGGATAAAAGTGGGCAGACGAGAACGCATTCCTCCAGGAAAGAGACTTAGGTGGACTATGCTACGCCCAGGACAGTCCCTTCCTACTTCTGGCCTGGACTTGGAGGAGCTTAGAAATGAGGAGAAGCCAGTTTCCTTTGAACGAGGCTTCCTTTCAACTCAGCCAAATTAAAGAACTAATTTTCCTTAAACCCAAAGCCCATAGAATCACCTGTTTAGAACAATTCCTGCTCTCTGCTTGTCTGTGTGAGACCAAAACTAAGACCGCACTTGGAAACTCACCTTCGGAGTCCCCTCCTCGTGGGTGCCCGGGGGCCGGTTTTGTCCTTATGATTTCCCGTGAACACTCTCCTAACTTCCTCCCTGCTCTGTGATTTCACTCTGTGGCTCCCTGAGAAAAGCTTGGGTTTGTACAAAATCAACTGTTTCAGTTCGGGGCACTGACGGGACATGCATGGGTGAGCTTCAGCACGTGACACCGAGGCACCGTAAAGTAATATGGAGAAATTGTTACTTAACAGGTGGTGCCCGAAAGCCTCCGTTACCTCCCTACCGCACTGGAGTATGCAGGTGAACCCCAGATGTGGGAACGCTGCTTCTCACAGTGGAAAGGTGGACGTCTCCTGGGAGACGGAGAGAAGGCAGTTTCAGGGCTGGGAGGCAGCTCCGGGCAGAGCCCCTGCACGGCGTGCGGAAGGCCCTAAGTTCAATCCCTAGAGCTGCCAAGAACAAAACCAGAAATGTACGAGACTTTACAGTCCATGCACATGTCCATACATGTTAGGAAAGAGGAGACTGTGGAGATAGTTTGAGACAGGATTTTGCTAAGTTAGTCGGAAGGGATTTGAAGTTGCTATCCTTCTGCCTCGGTCTCCCTCGGGCCTGGGATGACAGCCGTGGATCATCCTTTGGATTGTGGTGATAAACGCCTGGGAATGTCACTAAAAGCAGATGCTACAACACAAGATATGGAAATTTACTTAAAATAATACAACTTCTATTTGTCAAGAAATGCTTTATAGATGCTGAAAGAAAGCTCCAAAAGGGAGAAAAATATTTAAACAAAATTGACCACAAATATTATTATAAGAAAATAAGTCTCTTTATTTAATTTTTTTTAATCGGTATCGGGGACCAAACTCATGGCCACGCGCTTGCAAGGCAGGTGCTTATACCGCTGAGCTAAATCCCCAGCCCCTAGAAAATAAGTGTCAATAAGAAAAAACATGCAAAAGTAGTTCACAGGGAAGGTATTATAGGGAATTAAAACAAACCCCTAATCACAAAGGGTTGCTCACTGCATTGGCACGCACTAGAGGAAGGTGACAGTTCTTCTCTGGTATAATTCACCTTTCGTCTTAGAAAAATGCAGGAGATCCTTACTGTACACTGAGAGGTTTCCTTTGGGCTGAAGTCACACCTTCACGGGTTTGCCCTAATGCTGTCACCAAGCCTTGTCTAGTGTTTATGTGTAAGTTGTCACATTCCGTTTCTTTTCGTAGAGAGTGTGGGAGCAGCTTGCTATGAGCTGTGGTCCATTCCCCACCCTGCTAAGGCAGACAGAAAGTCTGGACATGGAGCCACAGTTGAGGCCAAATGTCCAGT